>PVLA01014535.1:0-29971 GCA_004027455.1 Hydrochoerus hydrochaeris | reverse complement strand
AATTAAAAACTCCATTGAAAGCTGGCAAAACTCCTTAAAAGAAACTAAGGATAGACTATCAAAACTTGAAGACAAGTTTGCAATGTGTGATCATGAAAGGAAAGATCTCTTAAAAATAACAAGGAAACAGGCAGTAACAATACAAAGGCTAGAAGATGACAAGAGAATCTACAATTTAAGAATAAGAAATGTGAATGAAAAAGCAGGAATACATATAGGAGAATTACAAAGGCTATTCACGGAAATAATTAAGAAAAACTTCCCAAGCATGGGAAAAGAAAATGACATTCGGTTATGTGAGGCATACTGAACTCCAGCCACCTACAACCAAAACAGGGCTACACCCAGACATATAATAATCAAGATACCAGAAATTCAATATAAAAACCGAATATTAAAAGCCCATCAGAATCATGGCTGACTTCTTGACACAGACCATCAGATCAAAGAGAGCTTGGAGTGAAGCCTTCCAAGTCCTGAAGGAAGGTGGCCTCCAGCCCAGATTGATGTACCCTGCAAAACTGTCACTAGAAATTAATGGAGAAACAAGATGCTTCCGTGACAAAGAGGAACTGGGCGAGTTTGTGACCACCAATCCAACACTACAGAGAATGCTGAAGGACATTCTAGAGAGAGAGAAAAAAAAATACCAGGATTTTAGGAACAGTGGCAGAAAGGCCTCAATGAGTGGGGCAGGCAGTAGAATGAAGGAGAGAAAACTAAACAAAGGCAGAAAAGTAGCATAGCAGAAATGAGGCAGAGAAGGATAACTAGAAACTCTAACATAGATGGACTTGATACGCTATATTGTTAATAGTGCACCAGGATTTAAAACCCATGTTACTCACACTACTCTGCTTAGATGTATTATATTCTGTTCCAGTCATTCTACATGTACTAGATTTGAGGGCACAGACAGTAATCCTGAAAATAACAGAATATAGTATGGTAATCATCCTTAATTTCCTATTAACTTAATCTAAAGCTCTGTAAAACCTACACAGTTTTACCATGACTGATCATAATCGAATCTGGTTTGTTGGATCACTGTTTTGTATTGATAGATTTTATTCAAAGTTGTTATGATTGATAGTATCTAGTCTGAGAGTATAGGCAACTGCGCTTAAGATGACAAGATCCACTCTGGTTTGATTATTACCTGCCTTTGAAGTTTTATACTGTCTACTATGTTTTATTTAACTAATATTGTTATGTACTGCTATACTCAATTATACTGTTATATTCAGTTATGCCTGATGATATAGACATTCTATTGAATATAATAAACAACACAGTAATCATTGTAGATCACCTTGTACCGTGGTTTTATATGACTTTTTGGTTTCATGTTTTTGGAGGAATTTGTTTTGTTTTTTTTTCATGCTGTTTTGTTTTTCCATGTAATACAGAAAGGATAGAAATACATGTAGAGATTCATGCATGCATAGCTGTTCACACTCTCACTGTTTGACTACTTTGTATGCTTTAATTTTGTAACTTGAACAACTATTTCTAAGAGAATAATATGTAATTTATTAACTAGTGATTTCTTATTATTTATTTTTTTAAATTCTGTATTATCTCTACCCTTTACATGCTTTTGTTTCTCTTTAAATAAAATCTTTAAAAAAAATAAAGAAAAGGCACATTCTTAGTGCTCTAAAGTCAAGATAAACACCACAGCTGAGGTAGCCAAAGACACAGATTTGCTGACATCTCTATTCCAGACCAATGAAGCTGCCAATCTTGGAGAGCAAACAGTTATTTTAACTGGAAAATTTTATTGCTTAGAAAAGTCTTTGAATTTACTCCCAAGGCCCTGTTCAGTTCCCACCTTACCTCAGTTTCCCCTTCATTTGAAAACCAAATAAATACAGGCTGTCCAGTGAACCTCTTTGTATTTATTTATTTATTTATTTATTTGGTACCAGGATTGAACTCATGACCTCACACTTGCCAGGCAGACACTTACACCGCTGAGCTAAATCCCCAGCCTATCCTCTTTGTTTTTATACCTGAGAGTTCTGACCTTTCAGGATGCTCCAAAATCATACTACTTTTATTCTCTTGTATTTAAGCTGTTAACCATTCACTCATTTATGAGATGGGGGCCAGGCCAAGATCCTGATGATGTTGCAGAATGGCAGTAATATGGGAATTTGTTCCTTGCAGTGGGATTCAGAGTGCTCAGAAATCCAAGCACTCAAATCTTTACAGCCACGAGAGAAGAAAGCTTTGATACTGCTCCACCTGGTGGCACACCGTGGAGTAATCCACATAGCGGGGGATTTAGGAGCATGCAGAAAGCAACAGTTGCAGCGTAGGGAAGGCTTCCACCCAGATTTCAGAAAAAGGCCTGGGAGGCCAGGGTATGTGCTCCTGAGAGAATGGTATGTATGTGAATCTGAGTGTGAAGTTAAAGATGCGGTGGAAGTTTGAAGAAGCCAGAAGCATGAATCGTGAGGAAAACTGTGAGGAGGGACCAGAGTCTGCCAAGGGAGAAGCCATGGGAGCTACAATGGCCAGAAGTGTCACAGGGATAGAGCCACCCAAAGCTTTTGGAGTTCACATCATGCCACAGAGTGCCTTAGATGCTGTAGATGAAATTTCAGGATTGAATGTTTGCCCTGCTGGATTTCAGTCTAGTTTTGGTCTGATTCCTATGTATCCTCATATTTGTACCTTTTGGAACCATAGTGTTTATCGTGTGCCATTGTATGTTGGAAATATTTAATTTTCTTTTCATTTTTGCAGGGACTCACCTTAAATTGTTTTCTTTTTCTGAGACCATGTCTTAGCATGTATCCAAACTGGTCGAGTTATACTCCTCTCTTTGGTTCCATTGAAATATCAATTCTTCTCTGTACCTTTACAGAGCTTACCCTTCTGTTTAGGCAGAATTAATTAATTCCTTGTGCAATTTCTAGATCACTTCATATACAACACTTGTTATAATTTGTTTCATTTGACAATTTTAAGAATTTGTTTATGTGCTTGTTTTTTCCTCAACAAGTACCTAGATGATGGAGTCTATTTCACTTATCTCTGACTCCTTAGTTTCCAGCACAGCATCTTCTACAATATATCTATGTCAATAAGCTAAAGAATTATTGAATGATAAATTATTTGTTATGGTTTTTAAGTTGGATTTTTAATTGCAATTAATAGAAGCCAATGGCAAATGACTAAAGTAGAAATTTACTGAAGGAACTGTAGGCAATTCTTAGAATCAAAAGGGAAGAAGAAGAGCTAAGTTTGCAAGAGAGACAGAAACAAAAAGAGGGTAGGCACTTACAACCACTGCCAAAATCATTGCTTATCATGGACCCACTGTCATCATTGAGCCCCCTGAGTCACAGATTATTCCACTCACTGGTGATTTTAGACACACCAGGTCTACATGGCAGTTTCCAGTGTTGTCCCTGGAGACTCAAGGTTGCTTAAAACTTTCCCTCCTCCTAAAGAATTCTCCACACTATTTGTATAGTGTAGAATTCTCTACACTATTTGTGCTAATTTCTCTTGATTCAAGTTTTAGACATATGTTTCTGATTGACAAAGATTGGGTAATAGGTTTGTACCTGCTGTCAGGCTTAAATGTGTCAGTCCAAGAAATTGAGGAAATAGAAAATTATACAATACTAAAAGAGAATTCACATATACTGTGCAAGCTCCATTCTTACTAAAATAATGTGTGAATGATTAGGTAGGTAGGTAGGTAGGTAGGTAGATAGATAGTCAAATGTCCACCACATCTCATCCATTAGGTAGACAATATCAACACATTCACTTCCTATGCTGACATTTTTCTTAAAATAATATAATTTATTCACTACATATGCTGATACTTTTTCTTAAAATAATATAATTTATTCACTACATAGTCAAAACCTTACTTACCTTATCCCTCAGAGGAATCTGTTTTCCTATCCAGTCCAAAGTCAAATTTGTCTTTGATTTGTTTACACCATTTCCTTGATATTATATAACTATAGACTAAAAAGTAAAGTGGCAATGAACCATTAATCCAACAGAAACTATGTGAACTTATAGCTACAGTAGTATATAATGTATTTAATAAGAGAATGGATAGTAACAAATCAAGCAAATTCAAGTATGACTGTAGTTCAAAAGAAAAAAAATATTTCTTCCTCTATGAGGGAAAGAGTCTAGTAATTCCATGACTAGTAGTCCTCCCGAGGTATGCCAGGGGCTCATGTTTGGCTGTATCTGGCAAGTTGGGCACTCAGCAGAGGTGGAAGCCAAGTGAAAGGAAAGTGATTCTATGTCTTGGTTGCTATTTTACTTTGTTCATAGACCCAACAGATCAGAGTTGAGGGTGGCTGGGAACAAGGATGACTAATATCCACAGAGTTGGCAACTGTTAATCTGGCTATTAAAAGCATTGCCTGAGGTTCTTAGGTATACATACACTCATATGATTTAACAATTCTACTCTGGATCGCAAGTGATACAACCCTTTCTTCTCCAAATCTTCTTGTCACCAAGTCTTCAACTTTATTCCAAACAGGTCTTTCACCAATCAGCTGATCCATTACCACTGCTTATGAACTGCTGTAGGTTTTTAGTTCAGTGCATAACTCCCAGACAAATTGAGAAATAAAATCGCTACATGAAGCTTTCCCTTCCCACTGTCTTTCGGAGACACACATACCTCAGGTCAACATGCATAGCAGATCATTATTATCTGCTACCAGAATTTCAAACTAGTTTCAGATATTCTCTATTTTCAGTGTAACTGACCATAGAGAACTTCCCACGAGGCCAGTGTGTGAGTTGAGGTAAAGATGATAAGAGTCAAAAAGGACCTTGGTGGACTGTTCATTTAGTTTGATTCTGTGCACTTCTGGATATTCTTATAAATTGAATTATATATTACACATCAGCCATGCTACAAATGGAGTAATCCAATGTGCCTTACCTCTGGCATTTAAGTGTAGCCACTTAGGGCTGAAGATTTAGCTCAGTGGCATAAGTGATCAAGGTCATGAGTTTGATCCCCAGTACCAAAAAAACAAAAACAAAAACAAAAAAACAGCTAAGTGTAGCCACTTAGCTTCTATTCATATTGACTACAGAAATAAGAATTTATAATGAGTGTATCCATATCAATACACTCAGTTCAAACTAAAATGATGTGGATCCTTAAAATGCACTTGCACACATACTATCTAGCTGCTTACAGCATTAAGTAGCAAAGGTTAAAACAGGATGAAATATGATACTGTTATATGACTGAAAGCCATAGGGAATGAGACGGCATGAAGAGACAATCCCTCAAAAGAGGTCATTCCAGGGCTCTCAAGTACTTGAATCACACATTGGAGAATGCACTACTTTAGCTGAAAAAGGAAGTCCAGTGGGAAATGAAGAATTTGGATATCTGAGTCTTCCAAATCTGATCACATTTTACTTTGATTTATATTTTTGAAATGTCTGCATTTCAGTTTTGAGGTCCAATTCTCTCAATCAGTCTTAACTCACATAAACCAATTGGTGAGCCTATTATTGATTGACACTGGGAAATCCACATGAGAAAATTTGTGGAATTAATTTTTCTTGTTTTATTTATTTATTTATGGCTTTCCATGACTTATAGATATGAGACAGAGATTCTTTTGGTGCAGCCTATAGATATCATAGGCATTGAGTTTATGTTTGTACCTTCAGCCAAAATTTTATAATTTGTGCTTGTCATTCTCAATTCTTTTTAGTATTATAGGACACAGTGACCCACTCAACAATGTTTGAATTTTTAGGTTGTTCATGGAGCAGTAACTATGTGGTTCTCTCAAAGCCTTGCCATTAATAGCTCTGTTAATCTAGAGTAACTACAAGTAGTAAGAGTCATCACATACTATAAGCTGCCCAAGTCTCACCCCATAATACTTAATGATTTTTTACTCTGTTTGGCACTAATCTGGCTATATAACAAATACTTTATTTCTTTGAAGATTAGGTACTAATGGAAAAACCAAACACTGTGAAAACTGGAGAAACAAACTTACAAAACTGGAAAAGTAAAGGGAAATCAAGTTGCCAGAAGCAGAGCTCAAAATGATTCCCTAGAACTGGTTTATTAAGGTCATCATTGGCTTAAAAACTGAAACTTCCACTAATCCTGTACATTTTGCCCAGCATTAGCTACCCCATTCTGTTGCTCCTGAAAGGTAATTTTGTGACACAGATATCACCTGTAGGAACAATTCTGCACAATGCCAGTTCCTGTGTCGCTGGACTGTGTGTCTGTATTTGTCTGGTTAATTGAAACTAAAGCAAGTTCCCTAGTTTATAGAAAATCTGTAAAACGGAGGATGAAAACTTTTACTTTTTAGCTAAATGCCTCTGAAGAAATCCTTGTAGCTTTTTATACCTGCCCAAATATCTTGTCTTTGAAGTATATTTTTCTTGTGGTGATTGAATTTATCTTTAATCATGATTCCCTTATTGTTTTCTTTCTTTTCCTTATTATTTGCTTTCACTGCTTAGTCTTCAATTTTTAGGTATTAAAGCTTCTCGAACAGAAATATGTCCTGATTATTTTCTTTTCATTGATTTCTCATATTTTGAAAGGTGCTCTGAGTTTTTCATCTTCTGCAGTTATTTTAATCCTTTCAGTTATCCTTGAAATTCCCTGAACTTAGGTTTAATGATGGAAACCTTACCAGTCATGCATATAATGATTTGAAACTTTTTAGCAATAGATTCCTTTCTTCAAATGAACTCTGCATAAAGAAAACCAAGGCTGATCTGACAAGCAAGGGTACAGCCTCCACACTTTTCTCCACTAAGTACACCCTTCTTATCATCTGTGCAGCCCCCCTCTGTTGCCTGTATCAGTTAGGGGTCTGGAGCTGCAAAGCAACAGAGAAGGTCATTTATTGGAAGGATATGAAAGTTGCTAAAAGAGGTTAAGGCAAGACTACAAAGTCACAGGAAGCCAACCAGCAACATGAGCTCTCAGCATTGGGAACCATTAGACAGTTTTTAGGGCACTACTATTAGTTATTTTTTCTGCTTTTGTTCAGCATTCAAAGTCCTCGATAAAGTCTCCTTTGGACACATGCCCATCCATTGATCCAGACACCATGATTTACAGAGGTCATAACATTGGAGAGGTAATTCTAGTCAATGGAATAACTATAAATTGATTGTCTATGAGACAGATAAAGAAACTGTACAAGAAAGAAGGAAAATCCAGTTAGTAAAGAGGTTAGTCACAACCCCAGTCCAGAAGTGTAGAAGGGACTAACGTGCAAACCATACTTAACTTCAGGAGAGAGCAGAGACTGATTGCAATTGGATGGGGTGGGTATGAGAGGTTGATTAGGAATCAGATGTTCCACATCCAGTGAAGGAATTATAATAAGAGTTATGTCAGAAGTTGCAGTAAAAATAAAATGGCTTAGAATTATCTGTCAAGAAAAGATAAGGACTAGATAATTTCCCTCCCTATATGAACAGGGTACTACATTAATACACATCTCAAGTCAAATTATTTCTAGAAATTGCCACTAGGTTCTCTAAGTCCCTATCCAAAATCTCTAGCCACAGCCTGAAATTTTTTGAGCAAAGAGACAATAAATGTCTTAGTAACTGTAGCCTGGTCTAAAAATGAGCATACAAAAAAACGATGAATTGAATACTTGGCATCTATGTCTTTGTATCAAATTTAGAACACAAACTGGAAACTGAAGTGGCCACAAGTGCAGAAAATAAGTGAAAAAGAAAATCTGCAATTTGAACAATGTATAATCATCTGAATAATGTGTATTACCTTCTTTTAAAATCTGACATTTTAAACTCATAATTTTATTTTGAAAAAATTTTTATTATAATTTTAAAAGATTCAGTATTATTTAACAAGCTTCTCTTTTCTTTTCTTTTCTTTTCTTTTCTTTTCTTTTCTTTTCGGTTCTGTTCTTTTTTGTTGTTCATACTGGGAGTCAAACTCAGGCCTTTGAGTACTGCTAGGAAAGTTCTCTGAAGCTGAGCTATCTTTAGCCTCTCGACAAGGTTTAACAGTACAATAGTCTCCTTTATCTGCAGGGGACATATTCCAAGATCTTAGTGGATGCTTGTATTAAAGTCTTCATACAGTGTTTTCTTCTCTACTCATACCTATGACAAACTTCAATTCATAAGTTATACACAGTAGGAAATAAATGACAATTAATAAAATATAACAATAATAATATGCTATAGTAAATCTTAGGCATTGTTTATATCTGGAGTTTATCATTTGCTGTCTTTGGACCGTGGTTGATCACAGGTAACAGAAACTTCAGAAAGTGAAATCAGAGATAAGCAGAGACTACTGCATTTATAAATTTAATCTCAATCATTAAATCTTTAGTGTTAAGCTCTAAGTACCATTTTAGCACTTAAGAGAATTTTTGTGTTGAATTTATAATTCCATCTCCTTAGCTGTTTGAAATACATTAGAAAACCAGATATATTAAGTATTTATTTGAAGTTGAAATTTTCCAGTTAATCAAATCAAATACAAAGATTTGAATATTTGGGAAAACATAATTTGGGTGAATTTAATATAAAATATTCAGAATAATTTATAAACTAAGATTGTATATAAATATTTGGGGAGATGAACTATCCTACATTTAGAAACTAATTGAGTACAAATTCACATTACCAGATATGTTAGTGTGTTTACTTGATATGTAAGTTTTACATGCAACCTACATTTAAAATTTTGAAATATTGACAACTAATGAAAATGAATATAGATATAAGAATCCCTTTTTGTAGACAAAAGATATCTTTTGATAGATTAAAAACTTCATATAGATATTGATGTACTGTCACCAAAACAAGTAAGAATAATGCTTGACAACCAAAAAGTTACAAGTGTCTATCACACTATCACTGAGTAAAACATTAGGACCCGTAAACTTATGAAGCCTATCTGAAAATCAGTTAAAAATGCTCTGGATTAGGAATAAGAAAATCTAGTTTGAGTTTCAGTTTGTCACAATATGACATCAGTCACCTCAACTTGTGATTCTGGATCTTAGCCTTCTTATCTACAAAATGCTGTAACAATACCTAAGTTATAATATAAGGAGAACTTGATGAGGTAAGATGTGTACAAGCCTATTATTTAAAATATAAAATAACACACAATTGCCATACTTATCTGAGCTTTGGCACAACTATCCTTAATTATACAGTGGAACTACTGCATTTCTGCCCAAATCTTGTATAATAATTCTACACTCTTAGACAAATCCTGTATCTTTTCATGCGTTTCCTGTGCTCTTTTAGTTTCAGGTTTCATCTGGCACACATGTGTCTGTGCATGCACATAAAAATATGTTAATATTGAGGTGTAAACACTCTTGTACTGTCTAGAATTCTGGCTGTGTCTGCTTTCCTTACAAAGATGTCTTTCTTCTCTAAAGGAAACCCACTTTTGAGCTCACATGTTTGTTCTTATGGTCCCAACCTACAGGGCTGCCACCTGACACCTCTTGTTAATGCAACCACATTTAACTCTTGGATGGTACTGTGTCCAGTTTAAATATCCACAGCATTTTAAAGGTTCAGCTTCTAGCCTGCAGTTTTTAGATTAGTATTTCCTCTTTTTTCTTGTCATTCCCATCAGTGTTTTGCCTGACAGCCTTCTCCTCTTAATTGCTTGCTATTGATTTTTTTTTTCAGAATACATGAGCCCCTGTACTCTTTGAACTAAGTAACTCACCTGACAGAGGGCATCTGGTTTCTGTTGGACTTTTGGCGGGGGGTGGGGGTGGGCTTGAGTTTCCTGCAAATGCCATGCTGTGGCTTGGCCATCCTGCCATTCTACCTGGAATGTACTTCCCTTCCTCTTCCTGTGAGTAGCACTTATTGATTCTTTCAAACTGCTGAAGAGTCTCATCATCCAAACATTTTCATAGTTGGGCCAGATATCCTTCCCACAATGTTTCAGAACTTTCAGGTGATACTCTTACTCTAAAATTATCTATATGTTTTTATTGTTTCCACTAGTTTGTAAGATCCTTGAAGTTACAAACCATTTTCTTCATCCTTGAATACTTGGTAAATTATGGATTCACTATGGTGAATTATGCAGTTTCTGAAATTTAATAGGTGCTATCATCTGAGTATGTGTTCTTACCCAAAAGTCGTAAGTTGAAATACCCAACTTAACCTTAAGGATAATGGTCTCTAAAAGGTGTTAAAGTCAGGTCTTTAATAGGTGTTATTGTTTGGATCTGGAATTTCCCCCAAATACCCATGTGTTAAAGGTTTGCTCCCCAGTATGGTGCTATAGGGAAGTGTTGGAACCCTTAGGAAGATGATTTAGTGAGAGGTCTTCAGATCATTGGATGCATGTCCCTGAAGAGAATAGAGAGATCCATTTTCCTCTTTTGTTTTCTGGAGATGGGGTGAGCAGTTTTTCTTTTAATTTTTTTAATTTTATTTAAAGAGGAAAAAAAAGCAAAACAGAAAAAAGGGTAGAAACAATACAGAATTTCAGAAAAAAATAAACAGTAAGAAATCACTAGTTGATAAATTATATATTGTCTTCTTAGACATAGTTGTTCAAGTTACAAAATTAAAGCACACAAAGTGGACATTCAAACAGTGAGGCTGCAAACAGTTCTGTTCAATGACCCAACTAAAACTTAGCAACATGGTTATCAGTCCTACACAGCTAAACATACGTGCATTTATATCCTTTAGAGCACTTTCTTAGGTGAGCAGTTTTTCTTTGCCATGGACTCCTGCCATGATGAGCCACCACAAACCAAAAGCAATAAGGTTAATCAGTCACAGACTGAACCCTCTGAAACCATGAGTCAAAATAATTTCTTCCTTTTTAGAAGGTGATTATTTTAGTTGCTATTGCTTGGATTTAAAAGGGGTACCCAAGAACCATGTATTAAAGATTTATTTCCAAGCCTGTAGGATGATTGCAAAGTTGTATAGTTTTTGAAAGATGAGGCTAGTGGGCAATTGTAGGTTATAAGGGAAATGCTCTCTAGAAGGGCATTAATTCCTTGTTCTTTCTGTTTCTTTTAAGTCACTGCCATGACTTGAATAGATTACTCTACCTCACATCTCCAATAATATGTACAGCTTTGCCTGAGGTCCAAAAGTAACAGGACAATTGATAACATGGTGAAACCCCTGAAAGTGTGAGCTAAAATAAACCTTTCCTCCTTATAAGTTGATTGTCTCAGGCATTTCATTATAGTGATAGAAAGCTGACTAATACAGCAGGTATTTGTTTCAGAAACAGAAAGCTAACTAACATGGAAATTAGGGAATGAAGGAAGAGTCTTTGTGATTAATGCCCTTACAACAGGCCACAGAGAATTAGCTAGCCAGTTTTATTACAAGGGTGTATGAGAAGGTGCCATCTATGAAGGAATTCAACCATGCTAGACCCTAAATCTGAAAATCCTTAATCTTAGATTTCTCAGCCTCCAAAACTGTGATAAGTCTATGCTTGTTGTTTATGTTACCCAATTTGTGGTATTTTATTGTAACACCATGGACAGACTAAGGAAGTAGAAGTTTAGTAAGAATTTATTAAATCTTTTAAAATTAATACAAATAAATAGATTAACTGTATCTATCACCCTAATTTTAAAAT
Organism: Hydrochoerus hydrochaeris; assembly: GCA_004027455.1. Lineage (NCBI taxonomy): Eukaryota > Metazoa > Chordata > Mammalia > Rodentia > Hydrochaeridae > Hydrochoerus > Hydrochoerus hydrochaeris. The sequence goes on along the minus strand of PVLA01014535.1, from coordinate 18,327 downwards.
GTTATATTCTGAACCAAAGTGAATACATGACATTTTCATTTATAGTATTGTCTTCACTCTTCAATCATTTTGTCACAGTAGAAACATTACATTTCATTTATCTCATTTCTTCCTCCACTTTCCCTAGTATAATTGAACTTTAAATGTCCCCTACAGTCTCATGTGTTGAAAGCTTGGTCCCCAACTAGTGATGCTATTCTAAGGTGATAGGACCTTTAAAAGGTGGGCTTAGTGGAAGGAAATTAAATTATTGAGGTGTACTCTTGAAGTGCATGTTAGGACTCATGTCTGTCTGTCTGTCTGTCTTCCCCTTTCTTCCTCTATTTCTTTTTCTTTGTGCTTCCTAGCTGCCAAGAAGTATACATATTTTTTTGCCATGTGCTACTCCCCACAGGTCCAAAGCAATAGAGCCAACCAACTATAGATTGAAACCTCTGACACCATGAGTGAAAATAAAATTTTCTTTCTTTTAATTTGATTTTCTTGGGTATTTTGTCCCAGGGACAAAAAGCTGACTAACACACCTAGTAAAAATCATTCATTCAGCCCTTGTAGGTCCTATTTTCACAATATCTACTACATCTGTTTTGTCTTTCTTATTTATGTTGCTGTCTCCTTTACTTAGGTCTTGAATCATCTCAACAGCCTATTGATCTCTTCTCTCTTTTCTCCTTTACAGCTCATCTCACATTTTAGTACTATATTTTTTTCTTATTGCTGTTTTGATGTCCTTTCTGGATCAAAACGTTCAATGAACCCTCACTCCAAGATGTAACACAACAGTCCTAAGAGTCTTAAAAATTAGCATCCCTCTCAGGTAAAACATTTGAGAATGCATAGTCTATAGACATCCACTCATATTTATCAATATACATGACGATATGATTATAGTAAAATGTGAGATACATTATAAAATGGACACAAATGTTTTAAATGTTAAGAAAATATGTTTAGACTGTGGGCCCGCCCTGCCACTGGGAACTCAGCGAAAACCTGCATCAGGGGTAGGCTGCCCAGAACCTCCATTGTGGGCCTGCCCTGCCACTGGGAACTTAGCAGAAGCCTGCATCAGGGGTAGGCTGCCCAGAACCTCCACCTTCTGCCCTTCCAGCGGGAACTCAGCAGAAGCCAGCATCAGGAGTAAGCTTCTCAGAACCTCCACCGAGGGCCTGCCCTGCCACCTGGAACTCAGCACAAGCCCGCCTCAGGGGTAGGCTACCAAGAACCTCCCCTGTGGGCCTGCTCTGCCACCAGGAACATCAAAGAGACCTGCCCAAGAGTGAAAACTGCCCTGGACTGCTACAGATGGGCCTGCCCTCCCACCTGGAACATCAGAAGATCTCAGTGGTATCCAGTGAGTGTGAGAAAATTTGGAACTTTGCTCCCAGGTGGTGAACTTTGGACTATACCAAATAGACGGTATCAGTGTGGTGAGTATACCCCTAAAATAGAGGTGTACAGCAGATCAATAGGGCCAGTGGTAAAACCCCCTCCAACTAACTGTAAGACTTTGGTGTGTCTGGAAAGAGTGTGTGTGATCCCCTCCTACACATAGAAAACACCAGGCAGAGTGAAAATGACAAAATGAAAAAGCAAAATGCAGTATCAAACATACAGTTCACCAGAAGCAAGTATAGGAAACATTGAAATAGAGGACCCCAAAAGTAACACACCGGGAATCTCTGAAAAGATAGCCAGTGAAATAAAAAAACAACTGCATCAGGCTATAGAGGAAATCAAATTAGAAGTAGTCTCCCATGTAAAGATAGAAATAACAACTTTAGTAAAGGAGTTGTTGAATACAGCTAAAGAAGAACTAGAGAAAAAAGTACATGAGCATGGGAAACTGATTGAAACTTTGAATGAACAATATAGAAAACAAGCAGAATTCATGAAACAAACTCAAAGAGACATCCAAGAAACAAATAATTCTATTGAAAGCTTGCAAAACAGCCTAAAGGAAGCTGAGGATAGGATTTTGGACCTTGAGGACAGGATCACAGTTAGTGATCAGGAAAGGATAGAACTTTTAAAAATAACAAAGCAGCATGAAATGACAATCCAGAAGCTTCATGATGATGCCAAGAACAACAAATATAAGAATAATGGGCATTAGTGAAGATACAGGAGTCCAGGCAAATGACATATATAAAGTATTTACAGAAATAATAGCAGAAAATTTCCCAAACATGGGGAGAGAATCTGATATGCAGATAAGTGAGGCATATAGAATACCAAACAGTCACAATCAACATAAATCCACACCCAGACACATAATAATTAAGATCTCAGACACACAGCATAAAAACAGAATATTAAAAGCTGTCAGAGAAAAGACACAACTCACCTATCAAGGAAAGCCCATTAGAATCACAGCAGACTTTTCAGTACAAACCCTCAAGTCAAGAAGATCTTGGAGTGAGGTATTTCAAGACCTGAAAGAAAACAATCTTCAACCCAGACTGATGTACCCAGAAAAACTTTCATTCAAATTTAATGGAGAAACAAGACACTTCCATGACAAAGAACAACTGAAGAAATTCATGTCCACCAAACCAACCCTAGAAAGAGTACTGAAGGACATACTACACAGAGATAAAAATGACCACAATCCCAAAAACAACAACAGAAAGAAACGTCCAGGTAGGATAAGCAATTAAATAAGAGGAAAACCAGAAAGAAACAACTGGAACATAACATGGCAAAGTCGAGCCAGTACATATCAACGCTATCCATAAATATAAATGGCCTCAATTCACCTATAAAAAGAAACAGATTGACAGAATGGATCAAGAAACAGGACCCCACAATATACTGTACATAAGGAACACATCTGACCCCAAAGGAAAATCATAGATTGAAAGTCAAAGGATGGAAAACAGTATTCCATGCAACAGGAACCCAGAAAAAAGCAGGGGTAGCTATTCTATTTGCAGACAACGTGAACTTCAAACCTAAAATGATTAAAAGAGATAGAGAAGGTCACTACATACTTATTAGTGTTAAAATTCAAGAGGAAAAATTAACAATTATAAATATATATACACCAAATACAGGAGCACCCAACTATATAAGACAGATACTAATCGACATGAAAAACCAAATACACAAGAACACAATTATAACAGGAGATCTTAACAGCCCATGGTCACAAAGAGATAGATCAACTAAACAAAAAGTCAGCAAAGAAATAACAGAACTGAATCATACCTGTGAGCAATTGGACTTAGTAGATGTTTACAGAGTGTTCTACCTAACCACATCAGAATACACATTCTTCTCAGCTGCACATGGGACATTCTCCAAAATAGACCATATATTATCCCATAAAACATTCCTAAGTAAATGCAAAGGTATTGAAATCATACCATGCATAATATCTGACCATAGCGCCCTGAAATTGGAAATTAATGGCAAAAGAAATTGTAAAACCTACATAAATACATGGAAATTAAATAACAGCCTTTTGAACAACCAGTGGGCTACAGATGAAATTAAAGAAGAATTAAAACAATACCTACAACATGAAAATATAGAAACAACATACTGTAATCTGTGGGATGCAATGAAAGCAGTCTTAAGAGGGAAATATATAGCAATAAACTGTCATATCAAGAAAACAGAATGAGCAGAAATAAACAACCTAATGCTCCATCTCAAGCTTCTAGAAAAAGAAGAGCAAGCTAAACCCAAAGTTCATAGAAGAGAAGAAATTGTAAAGATTAGAGCAGAAATCAATGCAATTGAAACAAAAAAACCCACAAAGAATTAATGAATCAAAAAGCTGGTTTTTTTGAGAAAATAAACAAAATTGACAAACCACCAGCTAACCTTATCAAGAGAAAGAAAGAAAAAACACAAATTCATGCAATAAGAACTGAAAAGAGAGAAATTACTACAGATCCCATGGAAATTCAAAAGATCATGAATACCTACTTTGAAAATCTCTACTCACATAGAGTGGAAAACACAGAGGAAATGGACAGGTTTCTAGAAACATATGAACTACCAAAGCTCAACCAAGAAGATATAGCAATTTTGAACAACATAATATCAGCTATTGAAATTGAAAATGTAATTAAAAACTTACCAACAAAGAAAAGCCCAGGTCCTGATGGATTCACAGCTGAATTCTACAAGAAATTTAGAGAAGATTTGATGCCAATACCCCTTAAACTCTTCAATGAAATTGAGAAGAAAGCAATCCTCCCTAACTCATTCCTGGAGGCAAGTATTACTCTGATACTGAAACCAGAGAAAGATCCAACCAAAAAGGAGAACTATAGACCAATCTCATTAATGAATATTGATGCAAAGATTCTCAATAAAATACTGGCAAATAGAATGCAACAAATCATCAAGAAGATAATACATCATGACCAAGTGGGGTTCATTCCAGGAATGCAAGGATGGTTTAACATATGCAAATCAATAAATGTAATACACCACATCAACAGAGCCAAAAACAAAAACCACATGGTCATCTCAATAGATGCAGAAAAAGCTTTTGACAAAGTCCAACACATGTTCATGATAAAAACCCTTCAGAACCTTGGAATACACGGTGGCTACCTCAACCTTATAAAGGCCATGTAAAACAAACCAACAGCCAACATTATACTAAATGGACAAAAACTGAAAGCTTTCACTTTAAAATCAGGAACAAGACAAGGATGTCCACTATCACCACTCCTTTTCAACATAGTTCTGGAAACACTAGCCAGGGCAATCAAACAAGAGAGTGAAATAAAAGGAGTAAAGATAGGAAAGGAAGCAGTTAAATTATCACTATTTGCAGATGACATGATACTTTATATAGAAGACCCAAAAAACTGTATTAAAAGACTGCTAGAGGTAATAATCAAGTTCAGCAGTGTAGCTGGATACAAAGTCAATGCTCAAAAATCAATAGCATTCCTGTACACAAACAAAAAACTCACTAAGAGAGAAATTATGGAAATATCGCTCTTTACAATAACATCTAAAAAAATGAAATATTTAGGAATCAACCTAACTAAAAATGTAAAAAACCTATATGCTGAAAATTATACTATGCTGAAAAAGGAGATTGAAAAGGATATTAGATAATGGAAGGACATTCCTTGCTCTTGGTTAGGAAGAACCAACATTGTGAAAATGGCCATTTTTCCCCAAACTGTTATACAGATTTAACACCATCCCAATCAAAATACCATTGACACACCTCACAGATCTAGAGAAAACACTCCTAAAATTCATTTGGAAACAGAAGAAACCTAGGATAGCAAAGACAATTCTAGGCAACAAAGGCAAGGAAGGAGGCATCTCAATTCCTGACTTGAAACAGTATTATAAAGCCACAGTGATAAAATCAGCATGGTACTGGCAAAGAAATAGACCTGAGGCTCAATGGAACAGATTAGAAGATGCAAGCACAACTACAAAGGCACTCAGCCACCTGATATTTGACAAAGGGGTTAACTATGTCCACTGGAAGAAGGGTAGTCTCTTTAATAAATGGTGTTGGAAAAATTGGGTCTTAACATGCCGAAGACTGAAACTAGATCCATGCATATCACCATGTACAAAACTAAAGTCTAAATGGATCAAAGACCTAAATATTAAAACAGAAAGACTAAATCTACTGGAAGGCAAGGTAGGTAGAAGTCTTGGAGACATAGGGGTAGGCAGAGAATTCATGAACCAAACGCAAACTGCACAGGAAACACTTCAAAGAATCAACAACTAGTATCTCATATTATTGAAAAGTTTCTGCACTTCAAAGGAAATCTCCAACAGTGAAAAGAAAACCTACTGAGTGGGAAGAAATTTTAACCAGCAACCCCTCAGACAAAGGACTTGTTTCCAGAATATATAAAGAACTGAAAAACATCAAGCCCCCCAAATTCAAAGACCCTCTCCAAAAATGGGCATCTGAGATGAACACATAGTTCTCAGAGAAAGATATACAAATGGCAAATAAATACATGAAGAAATGTTCACCATCACTGGTCATTCAAGAAATGCAAATTAAAACCGCATTGAGATTCCACCTTATTCCAGAAAGAATAGCTGCCATTCAAAAAATCAACTGATAACAAATGTTGGCGAGGCTGCAGGGAAAAAGGAACACTGCTCCACTGTTGGTGGGAATGTAGACTGATGCAACCACTATGGAAATCCATATGGAGAATTCTCAGAAGACTAGGAGTGGAAGTTCCCTTCAATCCAGCTATCCCCCTCCTGGGCATTTTCCCCAAAGAACTGAAAAGTTCATATCACAGTGATATATATGCACCCATGTTCATAGCTGCACAATTTGTGATAGCTAAATCCTGGAAACAACCAAGATGCCCATCAACTGCAGAGTGGATGAAAAAGATGTGGCATTTTTATACAATGAAATATTACTCAGCTATAAAAAAAGGATGATCTTGAGGCCTTCATAAGCAAATGGAGACATAGGCATATTGAGACTATCTTCATTAGTGAATTAAATAAGAATCATATTTATAAATATCATATTGTGTCTCTAGCATAAAAAGTAAATAAGAACTATAAGAATGATAAAACCAAAATGTGTAATTGCTATTGTAAAAAAGAGAGGAAAAGAAAGTGCTCCAAGGGATATAACTGCATGCATGTTTGAGTGTGTAAAATGGATGACCATATTGCTGAATCTTTGTTGGATCTTTGAGCAGAACTGTTTGTAGCCTGACTGTTTGAATATTTACTATGTACCCTTTAACTTTGTAACTTGAACAACTACATCCAGGATGACAGTATGTAATTTATAAATTACTGATTTTTTAGTGGGGCTTTTTCTCATTCTTCTTTTTCTTTCTTTCTTTTAGAATTCTGTATTGTTGCTACCATTTTTCTGTTTTGTTTTTTTTCTTCTCTTTAAATAAAATTTTAGAAATGTATAATTGCTATTGTAAAAAAAGAGGAAATAGGAAGCACTATAAAAGATATAGCTGCATGTATGTCTAGGTGTGTGGGATTGATGACCATATTTCTAGGTTCTTGTTGGATTCTTGACCAGATCTGTTTGCACTCTCACTGCTTTAGTGTCCACTTTGTGTGCTTTAATTCTGTAAGTTGAATAACTATTTCTAAAAGAACAATATGTAATGTATCAACTAGTGATTTCTTACCATTTATCTTCTTTTCATGAAATTCTGTAGTATTTCTACCTTTTTCCTGTTTTTTTCCCTTTAAATAAAAAAAATGAAAAAAAAGAAAATATGTTTAAACATATTTTCAATAATTTAAATTTTATTAGTGTTTCAATGACCTTTTTAGCTCTTTAAACTTGTGTGACTAGCATTGTGTGACTAGCACTTACATGTACAATATAATGCTATGTATATAATGTAAACAAATGTGTTTGTTTTATGTTCACATATTTATTCATACTTATCATATATGTATATACTTCATTATTTTTTAAAATCATATGTTCACATTTATAATATAGCAACTGAAGTTGCTTTTTTGAGATATAAAGTATATTTCAATATCTAGTTTAAGGTTCATCAGAGCAAAATCAACCAAATAAAAATCTTTCAACATTTCACAAAATCATATAGTATTTATAAGAATGTTAATTGTAAACAAAGTTGTTACTTTTTAGATTTATATTTCCGAGGAGATTTCATCAATTAGCTTTTTGTCTTGCTCTGAATGTTTCTGTGTAAGACCATCTACAGGAAATACAGCTCTGCCATTTTTATTTATTGAGTATTATTTCCAATCCATGGTTGTCTGAGAAAATTTAAAGGTATTTATCATTTTGTGAAGACGAATTTACAGTTCACATTTGAACAATGCTTCAAAGGATTAAGGGGTGCTGGCCATTACACAAAAATCCAAAAATAACTTTTGATTTTCCAAAAACTTTATCAGTAGCCTGTTATTGACCAGTAGACTTACTAATAACATAGTCAATTAACACATATTTTGTATTTTAATATGTATTACACATAGTGAAAAATACAACCTTGCAAGAATTGCAAGACATCCTTTTCTTGCTGCATGCAGTACACTAGAGAAACCAACTGCTCACATGGAATCTGTGGAGATGAGTGTCCCACAGCGTTTTGAGTGAATACTCACAACACTTGATCTCACCATGACAGCAAAAAGAGGTGGCTACTAAGCTATCATGGTAGTACAGTTCTACAGATTATATGGTATAGTTATGACTGAATTCTACATTTTTGTATTTGTTCACATTTCTTTCAACTACCAGTGGCACTGAATTTGGGTTTATGTAAATTCTGATAAATTTTAACATTGTGTTTTTTATTTTTTATTCTGCAGTGCTGGGGATTGAACCCAGGACCTCATCATGCCAAGCAAATTTTCTGCCATGAGTTAATCCCCCAACCCTAAAATGTAACTTTCAAAATAGGTTTGTGAACATTTTATGGCTGTAAATGGTAAAACCAACTTTCATCTATGTATATTTTATGTATAGATGACATCATAGTTTTTTCTTGTTTTTAATATTCTTAGCTCACATTGTCCAAATAAATTTCTTCAACTTATTAGAAAAACAACAAAAACCTGCCTGAAATAGGCCTAAATTATTCAAATCTGTGTTGCTCAAAGGTTAACTGTAGTTTTAAGTGAAATAATCTATAAACTCAACTAAATGGGCTCCTCTAACAGCAAACACATTGAAAGCTGGCATGTTGTAGTCAACAATGCACCAACAGGTACACAAAGTGAAAAGCTTTCATCCTTCAGTACTGCACAGCTCCAGTTCTTACCAAAGGACAAAAACCATCTGATACATAACATGCAATGTGGAATCTTAACATTAAGATAATGAAGAGAAGAACTGCATTCAAGAGTACATTTTAGTAATGCTGTTTCTTTCATTTAACCAAAAGGCAAAGAAATAGAGGTGGTGCATCTTCTCACATTCCCCTATTACATTCTCTTATATACATCCTGGGGGCTTCTGCCCCACTTTGGAGAACATTAATGTGAAGGATGACATTTGTACTGCTGTTTCTGGCTTCCAGGTGCTCTATAACTTGATCCACCACAATTTAAGAAGTACGTCTCTGTATTTTACTCACTTCTGCCCTATACTATATTTATTTTTTATTGTAGTCCAAGAACTCTGATTCCATTTCTAAACATTCGCACATCAGCCTTCCCCACTATGCACATGCTGTCCTTTTCAGTGGAATGTTCTACCCTCTATATCCTTATTGTTAACTACCAGTTTTTTCTCCATAAACTCTCTATTTATCTTGGCTTCATTCTCTTCTTCTCATCTAGATGAAGCTTCACAGGGCTTGAAGGTTTTCTTTGACAGCTGAGTTAGAAATAATTAGGTACATGCATTGCCTGTTCTATGACTAGATTAGAAACACTTGAGAAGAGATGCTGGATCTCTAATTTTTCTGTTCCCTGCAGTTACTCTGCAAACTACTTAGCACACAGTAAGTATTCATTCAGTGTGATACAGTAAAACAATATCAGTTTTGAAATCAGGGAAACTTGACTCACAAGAAAGGATTAGCATTACAGTTACAATCTTGTAAACAAGGAATTTTCTGTCATGTAGAGCTGTTAAGCAAGGGGATGGTTCTAAAATTTATTCTCACTGGAAGGGATGAAGCAGGAGGCAGCTGACACTCTCTCAGTGATGCCGAGAAAGAAACTGCTTTATTTGATGGAACATAAGATGAAGTTTTCTTCAACAATCTGAGTCTATGATTTGGAACATAAAGAAAAGTCAATTGCCTAAAGTCCATTTCCAACTAGAATGCTGTATTTCAAAATCATTTACCATCTCTCAATTATATTTATCATTTCAAAGTTTATTTATGTACCAACACGTGTAAGATACCATTTTAAAAATAAGAATCATTTAAGTGTTGGTAAGTTTGGTCATTCTTTTATGTATTAACTAGTTAGTAATTGGTTATATAAAAGATCTTTTTCAAGGAAGTTATTTTTCTGATAGTGAGAAATATTAAACCTATTTATTCACTGTGATGTTATCTACTTGCCTTCTGTAGAAATGGGCAGGACAAAGGAAGTTCCAGAAGTTATTGCAGGACTAGTTGTGCCATCTTTCATGTAGCATTTTGCCTGTTTAACAATGAGAATAGTTAATAGTTGAAAATAGTGTCTGTGACTTGAACTGTTAATTTTTAACCAATATTAAAGTATAAAACACACATGTACATGCACATGTAGACTTTATGGTGCTTAAAATACTTAGTATTAGTCTCTTCTGAAAGGTAATGGTGGCAATACAATTTTGACCAATGCTTCTAGAAGTTGCTTCACACATATTAGTGTGTTCTCAATCTAGGTCAGAGATCATAAAGGCTTGCTGCTAGATTAGGGATGGTGAGAATGAAATATCATACAGGACCTTAAGGCTGTTTAAAAACAAAAGGTCCATGATACAAAGGAGGTAGAACACAAAGCACAACAATTCAGACTCATGCCTTATGAAAGCCCCTGCTCAGTGCCACCCACAGGTCCTAGTGAGTTTCACCTTGGAGATACAGAGCCCATCAGCAATCAGAACTGGTCTTTACACATCTTCTAAATTCTGCTACTGCTGGATATTGTATCAGTCAGCTTTTCATGACTGCAAAAATACCAGTGTAGTTAACTTATAAATAGCGAAAGCTTATTTTGGCTCTGGCTTTGCAGGTTCTAATCCATGATGAGTTGGGCCCATCACCCTTGGGCCTGTGATGATTCTTCACATTATGGTGAAAGTGCATGACAAAGCAAAACCACTCAGCTCATAGCCAGCCAGCAAAAGGGAGAGGAAGAGGGAAGGTGCAGTCCCACTGTTTTCCTTCAGGCCAGACCCCCATTTACCTAGATTTTTCCATAGGCCCCTCATCTTAAAGGTTCTATCACTTGCCAATGGCGCCACCCTGGAGACCAGCTTTTCAGCACATAGGCCAGTAGGGGACATTCAAGATCCAAATTCTTGTGGCCACTAAGTTTGATGTTTGCATGGAAGGGAATTTTAGTGCTTACAAAATGAATCAAATCAAGTGCACATTACTTCTCCATTTTAGTCAGTACTTTTATATTATGCTTATCTACCAATCTCACTCCATCATCTTTCCCTATTTATTTTTTCTCAGTACAGGAGAAAGAAAAATGAACTACCCCAGAATTCTACAAATTATAGCATAAACTTTTTAAAAAGGTGGATTTCTGATTCCTTCCACAGAGCCATGTAAGAAGGGAAATAAGTAGGACAAGGAGACAAAGAAAGATGAAAGGAAGAAAGGTAGGGAAGAAAGGAGAGGAAGGAAGGAAGGCAAAGTCAAAAAAAAAAAGAAGAAAATGTTCCCTATGTGCTTTCAAATTACAGAACAATTTTAGGAATCTCTAGTCCAGTGGTTCTAAACACGTGGCCTATGGACAGGTTACTCCAGCATCATCTGGAAATGGGTTAAAGATACATATTTTCAGACCATACCCTAGACACAGTAAATCAGAAACTCTGGAACTGGATGGGTCCCAGCAATCTGTGTTTCAACACATCCTCTAGATGACGGATGTACACTAAACTTCATGTTCTACTGTCCTGGTGTAAAGCATGCATTTTCTCAATGAAGAAATACTGAATTGAAAGGCTTTCAAGAGAAGCTGCTGCATGCATGTCTACACCGTCTCTGTCTTCACCCCACCTCCTCCTTTTTCTCCTCTCCCTCTTTTTCTCTCTATGGAAATTACATATTTATACATAAAATAAATACATAATAACTGAAATTTGTTTTCTCATTATTACATGCATGCCTTGACTATTTTCTTAGTTAATCTAAGACGTGTGAAGGTAGAAAAACAATTGGGATTTATCTATATACTCCAAATAAAAATGCGTATGTGCGTTGATTTAATAAATTTTTTAATTAAAAGCTAACTGAACGGTTCTCTTATATAAAGAAAGTTTTGTGTTTACATTGTGAAAACACATCCTTTAGAAGTGGTGGGTATTTGATTATTGTTACATGAGCTTTATTGGTTCATGTGTTATGATTCCATCCAGTACTGCAAATGTGAAGTGTACTAATATCTCAAGCACGATGGAAGCTAATTACTAAATTAAGAAAAACAATGTAAATGAAGTATCCTGCTGATCTGAGATTGATACCCTCATTTTGGGGCATTGAGGAAAACTGAATTCTTATGTCAGAATCAGGTTCTTAAAATATTCAGTAAGTCATAGTTAATGATGGTAATACTGATATCAGCTTTATAATATATTTGGGTAGAGAACTCACTGGAGAATTCTATGTTAGCACTGGCAATCTAAAAGTTAGTTAGATCAGAAAATATTTGCTTATAACCAACCTATTAGAAAACATACATGTCATTACAGAAATGTAATGAAATTTGAAAATGCTAAGAAAGACTACAAAATCACACAGATGGTTAAAAGCAATTTCTTTTGTGAGCACAGATTTATGACATAGTTAATCAATGTTTGAATTAAATGTGGGTAGCTCAGTTGTTAAACCATTTTTCTACAACCTCAAATTAATATTAATGAGAAACCCAATGACATTCAGCAGTAGCATTTTGTCATGGTGCTACAGTAATCATTGATCTTAGTTTTAAATATTAACATAATGTGATTTTTTTCAATGATTGCCTGGAAACTGCAACACCTAAATCACATGAGATTATTGTAGATTTGAAAGTAAAGCTGTTAACAGTGGATGGTTAGCAAAATTTCAATCACTCTCCAGCATCTGGCAGACAATTATGAATGATTACATCCCTTATAATGAATAGTTGACCCTTGGAATTGTTTGGTTTGCAGTTTGTGGCCAGTCTGCTTGAAGAATTGCATGGTGTCAGAGTTGGAGCAGTTCATTCTGAACAAGTAATTCGATCATGAGGCCAAGGAGCAATGTCACCCAAGCCAGCTGATCAATTGCTCTGGGGAGGGAAGAACAGAAAGCAAAGCTTGGAAAGAATAACAGTAGATGATTCCTTTCAGTAACCTCTGTGATGTCCCAGGATTTTGGCTATGAGGCCTGAAGAAATGTAGACAGGCTGTTAATGAGCATAGGCCTGCTCTTTAAATTTTATAGAATGAAAAGGGCTTATGTAATAATCTCAAAGTTGAGAAAACGTTCACTGTATTTAAGAATGTGCAAGCTTTCTCAAGGTGTGTGTTGGGGGGCTTTAGTCCAGATGATAGGATTCCAAAGCCTAATTTACATGCCACAAAAACATTGAGAGCAAAATGTAGTTATACCCTGTCACCCCTGATGAGGTCCCCAAACTAAACACATTTTCTCATTGAGAACTCTGACCCTGAAGGAATATAAGGCAGGTGGCAATAACCTCTTATTTCCTGCATAAATCAGGTTGGCTCCCCTGTGTTCTGTGTCTAAAATATATTTTGTGTTTCCTAGGGTAAAGGACCTGTAAATCATCTGCCTTTGAGAAAAAGTTAGCAAAATAAAAATTACATACGATCTATGTGCTATGTATTTTGCTATGCATGAAACAAATTTATAATGAAGAATTTTTAAATTGAGAATTTTTTACAAGTCATTGAAGTGATGTACCTCATTCTTATTCAACTTTAGGAATCAGTGTCAATTCTTTATAATCTCTGATGATGCTAATCTCATTTTTTTCTTAAAAGATTGTAAATGTCATTTATTAATTAAGTTCACATATTAAACTGGCCTTATTTCTTAAGAAATATGTAAACTTTTGTGCAATTTTTAACTAAAAAATTAATTATTTGTTGAAATTATTCTTCAAAAGATAAATAAAGCAAGTATAGTTAAATAACACCTAGTTTACGACATAATTTCTTTAAGTGGTAAGGTTTTTTTTTTTCTGGCAGAAAAAAGAACATAAATGTTCTGAATAGGATATAAGTGATATACCCTGACAATTAAAGCCTTATATTTAATTCAAAGAAAGTATTCATTCTCAAATATCTCAGATAATGTTTGATTTATGTCTAGAAATAAAATTCTCAGTAGTTTTACATTTAAAGTGCTTTTCAGTCATAGCTGTGGATATTTATATAACTTTCTTAATATCCATGCACTGTATGATGCATGGTTATTAAATGAGTACAAAGATTACATTAAATGCATTTTTGTAATAGGATAGAGTAAAAATAGTAAATAAAATTAGTAATCATGTAAGTATTAATATGAACCTATTTTATGCATTTGTGTTTATTTTGCGTACAGATACACATATGAATAAGGACATAATTTATATATATATAAATAAGGACATAAATATACAGTGAAAGAAATTGTGGACTATTCACAGAAAAATGGCTCCACAAAATGTAAACAGCATCTTATATTCTTATTTATATAAAACTGTAAATGACTGACAGGATAGGAAAATTCGAGATGAACAATGGTTTCGGGGAAGAGGATTTTAGGAAGGTAGCAGAGCAGGAAGCACTAGGTATTATTCCTCACACACAGACCACAACTACACTGCTAAGCGTATGCTCAGTGTAACTATTTTGGAACTCTAAAGTGGTTGGAGGGGAAAGCTTGAGTGATAAATTTCAATTTTTTTTTATTGATTTGGTAACTGATCAATTTCAGCTTGAAGCTTAGCTTCTTTGTAGATACTCATTTCCTATCCCAGTTCAGTAGCAGATAACTGCAGACAAATTTCTTTGAGCACCCGGACCCAGAAGCTGGCAAGGAAAATAAAGACTTTTTCCTCAAACCGTCATCCTTTTTCTGTAAACCAAGACTAAGGCTGAACTTCCTAAAGATTCACACATTCCACAGATTTCCACTACCAAAAACATACAAATATTTCCAGCTCACACTGCAGTGTGCTGCTCTTTCTTGAGAACTAGCATTCAGTTGCTTTGAGTGTGTACTTTTAAATTTCTACCTAATAAATCCCTATATGCTTCTTTAAAAACAGAAGAAAGGTAAAGAAACTAAGCAACACAATAAACTAAATAAATCTAACAGACATGCACATTACAGTGTACTCAACAACAAAAATTCTTTTCAGTTAACATGGGATATTTTCCAAGAAAATTACACAGTAGGCCACAGATTAAGTCTCAATAGACTTTAAAAGGTGGATACATTAGAAAATGGCTTCTCCTACTACAACAGAATGAGGAAGAAGACTCCTAGATGATAAATTTGACTGTGGTTGTGGTTGTACAACTCTGTTGATGTTCTGGGGTCTATTGAATCTTGCACTTTAAGTTTGTAAATTGTGTGATACACAGATTTTTCATTTAATAGAGTTGCTTTATTAAAAAATAAAACTAGAAATTGATAAAACAAAAAATGATGGAAAATTCAGAAATTTGCAAGAAAAAAATACACCTGTAGTCAATTTGCTGAAGAAATCACAAAGAAAATTAGAAAGTACTTAGAGATAAATGAAAATGGAGGCACAACAACATACCAAAACTTATAAGACATAGCAAATGCAGTGCTAGGGGATTATTTATAGTTATAAGTGCTCATACTGAAAAAGCAAAAACAAATTTCAATTTTAAAATTCTGTATTATATTTTAAGAGCTATAATAAAAGCATACCAGTAATCTCGGCAGTTTGGGAGGCTGAGGGTTACAAGTTGAAGATCAGCTTGGGCAAGTGAGATCTTGTTTCAACAAAATACAAAATAAAACATAAAAAAATAAAAAAGAGCTGAGCATATAGTTCAGGCCCTGGTTTGAATCCCTAGTACTGGGAAAGAAAGGAAGGAAGGAAGGAAGGAAGGAAGGAAGGAAGGAAGGAAGGCAGGCAAAAGATAACATAAGGAAGGAATAAAATAAGATTAGAACAGAGATAAAACAGGAAAAAATAGAGGAAAAATTTTTTTAAAACCTCAAAATATCAACAAAAATGGCAAACATTTAGTTAGAGTGACCAATTAAAAAATGAATAAAACTTCATATTTCTAAAATCGAAAATGAAAGAGAAATTAACATCAATTCTATAGAAATAGAAAAAACGATAACAAGACACCATGGAAATTGGATGGCAACAAACTTGGTAATGTAGTTGAAATGAAAAATAAGTAATCTGGAAAGAAAATGAAATGAAAAATAAGTAATCTGGAAAGAAAATGAAATAAGAACCCCCATTTACAAAAAGAGGAAAATACTTAGGTGTTGACTAAGGCGATTCAAAGCCTCACACATTCAGAGGCCGGGCTTGCAGAAGGTCCTTGGATCATGCGGGCACTCTATAAATTTTCGGGCTAGTCAACTGCTCAGTTCACAGCAGAGTGTGCCCTTGGAAGGTGGGACCCAGCTGGAGGAGGGAAATCACTGGGGTGTGCCCATGGAGGCTGTGTCTCTCACTCTGGTCCTCCCTGTCTCTCTGCTTCCTGGCTGTCATGCGTTGAGGACCACGCCCTTCCACAACATCGCTTTTTGCCTTGGAGCCAGTTATCTGTGGACTTAGCACTTTGGAACCAAAACAAACTTCTCCTGCCAGATATTTCATCTTAGCAACAGAAAGGCAACTAATACAAAGTTGAAAGACTTATATAATGAAAACTATAAAATATTGCTGAAAGAAATAATGAAAGAAACAGACATTTCTTGTTTATGTATTAAAAACTTCAATTTTATTAGGTCACTACAACCCAAGGTGATCTCATATTAAATGTAAATCCCTAACAAAATCCCAATATCATTGGTAGAAAATATCCTTCTTCTAGTGGACATAGTTAGCCCCTTTGTCAAATATCAGGTGACTGAGTGTCTTTGTAGTTGTGCTTGCATCTTCTAATGTCTTCCATTGATCCTCAGGTCTGTTTCTTTACCGGTACCATGCTGATTTTATCACTGTGGCTTTGTAGCATAGATTCAAGTCAGGAATTGAGATGCCTCCTGCCTTGCCTTTGTTGCCCAGAATTGCCTTTGCTATTATAGGTTTCTTCTGTTTCCAAATGAATTTTAGGAGTGTTTTCTCTAGATCTGTGAGGTATGTCAATGGTATTTTGATTGGGATTGCATTAAATCTGTATAACAGTTTGGGGAAAAATGGCCATTTTCACAATGTTGGTTCTTCCTATCCAAGAGCAAGGAATATCCTTCCATTTTCTAATATCTTCTACAATCTCATTTTTCCGTGTAGTATAATTTTCAGCATATAGGTCTTTTACATTTTTAGTTAGGTTGATTCCTAAGTATTTCATTTTTTTAGATGTTATTGTAAAGGGTAATATTTCCATAATTTCTCTCTTGGTGAGTTTCTTGTTTGTGTACAGGAATGCTATTGATTTTGGAGCACTGACTTTGTATCCAGCTACACTGCTGAACTTGTTTATTACCTTAGTAGTCTTTTAATAGAGTTTTTTGGGTCTTCTACATAGAGTATCATGTCATCTGCAAATAGTGATAATTTAACTTCTTTCCTATCTTTACTCCTTTTATTTCTGTCTCTTGTCTGATTGCCCTGGCTAGTGTTTCCAGAACTATATTGGAAAGGAGTGGTGATAGTGGACATCCTTGTCTTGTTCCTGATTTTAAAGTGAAAGCTTTCAGTTTTTGCCCATTTAGTATAATGTTGGCTGTTGGTTTGTTGTACATGGCCTTTATAAGGTTGAGGTAGACACCATGTATTCCAAGTTTCTGAAGGGTTTTTATCATGAACATGTGTTGGACTTTGTCAAAAGCTTTTTCTGCATCTATTGAGATGACCATGTGGTTTTTGTTTTTGGCTCTGTTGATGTGGTGTATTACATTTATTGATTTGCATATGTTAAACCATCCTTGCATTCCTGGAATGAACCCCACTTGGTCATGATGTATAATCTTCTTGATGATTTGTTGCATTCTATTTGCCAGTATTTTATTGAGAATCTTTGCATCAATGTTCATTAATGAGATTGGTCTATAGTTCTCCTTTTTGGTTGGATCTTTCTCTGGTTTCAGTATCAGAGTAATACTTGCCTCCAGGAATGATTTAGGGTGCGGCACCCTTTTCCGTCCATCCACGCCTTGTGACAAGGTCCATGGGTGGAGGAGAGCGCTTCTCCAGGAAAAGAACACCGCATGTGGGAATTGGGCGCGGGGATCTTGGAATGTTTTGTACTGATAATAGTAATTTGTGTAGTTCACATGTGTAAGTTTTTATGTAATGCTCAATATGGAGTGGAGGGTGGAGACTCCAGGGGGGTTGCTGGAGGCCCTCTAGATAACCCCTTTGTGAGGACTGGTTGTGGGGTTTTGCCTTCTGTGAATAATGTGAGAGAGTTTATGCGGGAGCTTTGGGTGAAAGAGCTCATGGAGGAGGATTTACAAAATTCCTGTGAGACAACTGCCCTGAGACACTGGACAGGCAGCCAGAGACGGG
>PVLA01014534.1:0-29978 GCA_004027455.1 Hydrochoerus hydrochaeris | reverse complement strand
CAGCCTCGGCTAGTGAATTCAAGGCCAGCCTGAACGGCACAGCAAAACCTCAAAAGCAGAGGCACAGGTACATCAGTGATGAGGGGAGGCTGCAGAAACGGCTCCAGACTGGAGATTGGGGACGGGACCCTGCAGGCAGCGCACTGGCTTGGGTGGGGGGCCCTGAGGTGCACTTCCGGGTCACTGCTGGAGAGGATCTCGCCGGCACCGGGCCAGCAGGGCTGGCAGAGAGCTAAGGGCAGAGGACCGAGGTGCAGCCCCACTCGCAGAGGGTGAAGGGTCTCACTATGTCATTCACACTGGCCTGGACTCCCAGCGATCCTCCTGCCTCAGCCTTCCGAGTGCTGGGATGACAAGCAAGCACCACCGTGCCTGGCTCTTGCGACTTTCTGTCCATTTTAAATTATTTTCAAATAAGACGTCAGAAGACAGCCCGGGCCACAGAAAGGAACCATCAGAGTCCTATGTGTGCCAGGCCGGGCCAGGTGGAGCCGCTCTCTCGGGCTTTGGTGGGCAAAGCACCCTGCTGGGGCCGGGGCCGGGAGCCCAGAGCCCACCCGCACGCACCTGCAGCTGGGTGGCGTAGTGGCCCAGCTTGATCTTCAGCAGAAACCCGTCCTCCCCCACCTGGTGCTCCGCCTTCCGCTGCAGCTCCTGCACCAGGCCCTCCAGGAGCTGGGCGGCTTTGATGTGCTCCTGTGGATTATCAAGATCTATTGAGTCCCTGGGGAAAGAAATCACATGACATGTACACGTGCGTGCTCAGGCCCTGCACCTCGCGGCTCGCGCCTACTCCCATCAGGGTGCTGGGGACCCCTGGCGGACCCAGGGCCCAGCGAGTGTGGTCAGCGCGCTGCCCCAGTCACAGCGCTGGCCCTCAGTGGCCCTTTCCTTTATTTACTTATTGACCCACTGAGACAGGGCTTGGTGGTGAAGCCCAGGCTGGCCTGGAATTTCCAGCCACCCTCCTGCCTCAGCCTCCCTGAGCGCGGGATCTGGGCTCAGAGCTGTCTGGCTGGTGGAAGCGGCAGCCGCTGCTCTACCCCACCCTCCTGTTCCCTCTCTTCTGACAGCAGGGGCCCTGGGTTGCGGCAGGAGGACACTGACAGTGGCCAGGCTGAAATATCACCGTTCCCTAAGGGCGCTGGGCCGGATAGGCCAGCCATGCGGACAGCAGGCTCCGTCCGCCTCCAGCCTCAAGGTCAGCTGGACGCTGATCTCAAACCCTGCGCCAGAACCACAGGGTCTGCACCAGCACACCCGGCCCTTGGGAGGCTGAGGCACGAGGACTGTTGTGAGCCAGGGACCAGCCTGGGCCACACAGTGAGCCCTAGTCTCAAAAATAAACAAAGAAGAAATCTTTCAGAGACAGCATCCACAGGAAGGGCTGAAGATTGAATACGAAAATCTTCATTTTCCTAAGGAAATCAAATCTACGTAATATTCATATTCTCCTTAACATTGACATAAGTCTTTTTAGCACTTTCAGTAGCAAGGCTGCCTGGGAAACCTGCTACATGAAAGGTTATTTGTATTTTTTGTCTGTGGCTGTGGGGGTCAGGCTGACCCTGAACCGGCAGCAATCCTCCTGCCTCAGCCTCCCGAGTGCCAGGATGACGGGTGTCACCATGGCCCACTCTGCGTTTTGGGTGTTTTTTTTTCAACTCCATCTCATTTCAAGGAGAAAAAGAAAAAAAAGAAGAAAAACTAAAACAATTTCAAAACACAACAATCAGGGAGCAACAGTGGTACGCAGGCTGGGCATCATCATCCCCTGCGTTTTGTTTCTGAACAGCGGTCTTGGCACCCTGCCCAGGCTGGTCCCGCGTGGCCCTCCTGCCTCAGTCTCCCAAGCAGCTAAGCCTATGTATGGGCACTTGGCTGAATGAAAACACACTTTCACATTCGTGCTGGGGCTGGACATGCTGTCACACACCTCTAATCCCAGGCCTGGGGAGGCGGAGGCAGGCGCATTGTGAGTTCAAGGCCAGCCTGGACTGCAGGGTGAGACCCTATCTCAAAAAAGGAAAAGAGACCAGGGGTCTAGCTCAGCGGCATAAGCCCTGCCTGGCAAGCGCAAGGTTGTGAGCTTGATCCCTGGTACCCCCCCAAAAGGGAAAAACGTTCCCTTTAGCAGTGGCAGGCTCGAACCCAGTGCCTGGCTGCGGTGGGCACGCACTGTGCCCCTTGGCCACACCTCGGCCTCGGGAGGAGGCTGAACCCCGGGCCCCTGCACGCCTGCTCCTCTCATTATGCAGCATTCGCTCTGCGAGGAGGCGGCAGCGGGTGCAGGGCCCAAAGCTGGGCACACCGGGTGCTGCCCTCGGCCCCAGTGCCACACCGTGAGACCAGCTCACACTGCCTGTGCCGGGCTCCCAGCTTCTGACTGGAAATCAGCACCCCCAGGCAACGCAGTGACAGATGGCCCCCCGCTAGCGAGCCAGGAGCAGCCAGCCCAAGGGTGGCTGGGCAGCGCTGCCCAGAGTCACCGAGGCCGCCAAGGTGCAGCCCTGATGCCCTGAGCAGGCTGCCGGAGGTGTGGACGACACCTGTTGACTGGAAACAGTAGGGCCAGGTGGCTCAGTGGTCAGTGCCTGCCCAGTTGGGCAAGGCCCAGGGTTGGGTCCTCAGCTGCACAAACAAAATACAGCAAGAAAATACAGCTGGGCTGCCGGCTGGCCACGCAGGGTCCACGCCTTCCTGCCCTGGATATGCAATCAGGGAAATTAGAATGAGAGTGTTGGTGTGGCCGGGTGTAGTGGCGCACGCCTGTCATCCCAGCACTCAGCAGGCTGAGGCAGGAAGATCCCTGCGAGTTCCAGGCCAGGCTGGACTACACAGACAGATTCTGTGTCAAGACTCTTCCCATCTCCCACCCTCAGTAAAAATGAAGACGCGAAACCCTGGTTCACCTACCAGGCCTGGCTCTCTATCCACTGGGCCAGGTAGTGGCGCACCTCGATGGGGAAGTGCTGGCCGTACAGCGCCTGCATCTGGCGCAGCGCGTCGCCCTGCAGCTGCTGGGCCTGGATCCACACAGCCATGGTCACTCCTGCGGACAAACGGCCCCGGTGGGTGACTGGCTTTCTGCAGGTTCCCTCCTAGGCCTGACAGTCACTGCTCACACAGTTGAAAAGTGAATGCTGTTCTCTCTTGGTAGCTCGCAGAGCTCTCTCCCTCACTGCCGCCCCCATATATAATTTTTATTTATTTGTGAGACAGGGTCTCCCTATGTAGCTCTGTCTGGCCTTGAACTTGTGTTGATTCTCCTGCCTCAGCCTCCCAAGCTCAGGGATGACAGGCGTTTGCCACCACATCAGCTCAAAGTCAATGTTCGTGAACTGCATGTCAGCTCCAGAGTTTTCACAATGCAGACACCCGGGGGTTAGCTCAGCAGCATAAGTGCCTGCTTGGCAAATGCAAAGTCCTGAGTTTAATCCCCAGTACCAAAGAAAAGGAAAAAAAAAAAAGATGCAGACACTCGGTGCGGCTCCAGCAAAGACCCGGCTGGGGCCGAGAGGCCTGGAGCGATTGGGTCCTGTGGTTCTTTACACCAAGGCAGGAAACTGCCACCACACATACGTTGTCTACTTTTGTACAGAAGCGTCAGCAACAGCCCAGCCCTTGGGAGGTTGAGGCAGGAGGACCGCTGCAGGTTCAAGGCCACCCAGAGCCACATAGCAAGACCCTGTCTCCAACAAATCAAAACAAAAGTGAAAATCTCTAAAGCACGGGGCAACCGCTAGACGCAGAGGAGCCCCCAGGGCCGCTTTCTGAGTGACCGCGAAGACCTAGGGGGCAGCGCTCCGTCAGGTTATGGTGGGTCAGCGCCTCGGTGGAGAATGAAGCCTCAGCCTCACAAAGGAGGGTCCCAGGCAGGGCCGAACCGTTGTCAGCACCCACTGCGAGTCAGTCTTACAAATGCCCCTGGGTCCAGAGGAAGCAGGTTCCTCCTGCCCTGGCTCACTGTGTCACCTGCCCACGTCACTCCATCTCGGACTCCACCAGAGGCCGAGTCCCACCCCAGCCGCGGTGCCCACTCGGGCTTTCAGGACCTGCAATGCAGACCAGGGCCACACTGACACCCAGCGCATGGGTGTTGGGGACGCAGCCCGAGTCCTGTCGGGTCACACGGCTGCACACCAGGTCACTTAGAGCTTCTGAATGCACTTCGAGGTGGGGATCACAGTGAGGCCACCCAGGACAGCCACCTTGGGCGGCCAGGACGGAGCTCTGGCCAGCAGCGATTGTGCTTCCCACCCCAGCGCTGCTGCCTGGAGTCGCGGGCTCACGCAGCACGCGTTTAGCGTGCGGGTCCCAAGACTGAGAAGCCAGAACAGAGGGCGACTCCACTTTTTGTTTTTGGTTTCTTGGAAACGGGGCCTTACTGTGGACCCTGGCTGGCCTGGAACTCACAGGGGTCCCCCGGAGGACCTGAACTCACATCAGCCAGGTAACAGGCTCTACTCAAAATCGAAAGGGGCTGGGCACGTAGCTCAGCGGTAGGGGACCTGCCCAGTGCACACAGGTCCCGGGGTCCATCCCCAGCACTCCCAAGAGAAGGAAGAAGGCTAAGGTCTCCTCCTTAGTGGGACGGGGTGGTGCACGCCTGTCATCCCAGCACTCAGGAGGCTGAGGCTGGGGGGTCACCGCAAGTTGGAGGTCAGCCTGGGCCACACGGTGAGTCCAAGCCCAGACTGAACTGCATAGGGAGACCCTGTCTCAGACAGTCATTTGCCCGCAGTCATCGCCCCAGATCCTCGGCCTGCCACCGTGCCGGGCGGTTTCCCTGGTCCGGGTTCCCGGGGCAGCCGCGCGGCGCTCCCCCAGCTCCCCGGCTGGCAGCGCCCACCCCTGCCCGTGCAGCCGCCGCTGTTACAGGAAGCGGCAGCCGGCGGCGATTTCCTTCCCGAAGGTCAGCTGCCTGCACCGCCCACCAGCCCGCCCGCCCCGCCCTGGGCGCCGCGCGGCTTCCAGTAAAGCGCAGAGGAAAACAGCCGCCCCGCCCGCCCGCCCGCCCGCACTGGCCCGCGCCGCCCAGCGCGCACTTTCCAGCAAGGACTGACGGACGGGCCAGCCCGGGCTCAGCTCCACGCCGCCCACTGTGCCACAGTCCCCTCTAAAGACAGGAGGCCGTGCTGGAGGCCACAGACGCGACCGCGGATAAGTCGCGGCCAAATCAGTGTTTAGCTTTCCTCTGCCCAGACTAAGGTCACAACAGTCCCCCCCGCCGCCCCCGGGCGTGTGCACACACACACACACACACACTCACACACAAGGGCACCCTACGGTCTCACAGCTGCCACCACAAAGAGACACAGGGGGTGCACACCTTCCACCCCAGCGCTGGGGAGGTTGAGGCAGGAGGATTTCGGGAGTTCCAGGCCAGCCTGGGCTACTTAGCGGGATCCTGCTCCACAAAACGACGAAAAAGAAGCGAATAAACAGGCTATGCAGGTCCTCAGGTTGGACGTGGACAGACCAACAGGGAACAGAGAAAGCAGACACCAGACAGGCCTGCCGCCCTCCGGGTGGGGACCTTGAGCAGCTCAGCCCCAGCCACCAGGAACCAGCACCTGTGCTTACCCTGCAGACCCAAGCGGGGTGCCCGCAGCCTCCACAGGAAGCAGGGCTGGAGCCCTCACCGCGACGCTTCTCACCGGAGCGGTTCCTGCCTCGGCTGTGCGGGTCCGCCCGCCTGACGCCCCCTCGGCAGCTCTTGCCGCGGGCACAGGGCGCTGCTGCCTCGTCACTTTCGGTTGTGGTGGGGCGGCAGGAACAGCGGGCTCTCTGCGACACGAGCTCACACTCCAAAACATCAGCACTTTGGTGACGGGGAGGTTTTGGGGGTTTTTGTTTGTCTGTTTGGCTTTGGCACTGGGGATTGAACGCAGGGCCCCTGTGCTGAGCTATCTGCTCGGCCCTTCCTAAATGGGTTTTTTTTTGTTGTTTTTTGTTTTTTGTTTTTTTTTGAGACAGGAGCTTGCTAATTTGCTCAGTGGTCCAGGCAGGGCTCCAACTTGCAATCCTACTGCCTCAGCCTCCCAGTGTGGGACGACAGGTGTGTAGCACCAGGTCTGGCATGGATGAAGACAGTGCAGGGCTCAGGGGAGAACTCCTGAGTTCATCACAAGTTTGGGGGCGTCCCAGAGATGAGCAGAAATGTCTTTACCCCTCGGCTCTGCTGCGCCCAGGGGCCCGGTCCGAAACAGGCCAACTCAGCCATGGCGGTGAGAGTTACCATAGTGACAAGCAATTTCCAGGGCTGGGCATGGTGACACAGGCCTCTAACCCCAGTACGGGAAGGCTGAGGCAGGAGGATTGCTACGAATTTGACGTCAGCCTGGGCTACACAGAGAGACCTTTTCTTCAAACCAAACCAAATGGAAGGAGGAGGCCGAGAGCTCCCAGACCTGGAAACCCTCACCCAGAGGAGCTAGGCCAGCGCAGCCGTTCGCCTGGCGTCTCCCAGCCCAGTGAGAAACCAGCCACGGCCCTCAGCAGTGGCAGAGTGGCCAGGGAATAACCAGAAGCGTCCTGGGGGCGGGAGTCCTTCGAGTAAGGCCCAAACCTCGGCCCTGGCCACTCGTAGCCTGACGAGCTCAGGCCGTCACAAGCGTCGCCCATCCTGGAGCTGTATTCCCGCTCACTACCGGCGTGTGCCACAGATCACCCAGGCTACGGTTTTCTAACGGCAGAAAACATCTCCCACAGAGGGACAGTGTTGTGGATACAGTGGAAACAGAACTACCCTGGCCGGGCGCAGTGGCACATGACTGTGATCCCAGCACTCGGGAGGCTGAGGCAGGAGGATCACTGCTGGTTCGAGTTCAGCCTGGGATCCACAGGGAGACCCTGTCCCAACAAACAAACAAACAAACAAACCAGTCCTCGCGGTAATTAACACCGTTAACATGAAATAACAACCTAGCAGTCACCGTCCGCTGTGCTTGCTCAGCGCACTGTGCACACTGGTGCTGACAGTCTCCCACTCCGAGAGCCGCACTGCGTGCAGATGCTGCTGGGGTGGGGGGAACTCCTCAACAGCGCACACAAACGCGTCACCGGGAAATCTGGGACAAGCATGCCCAGGGGAGGGCCACTCTGGACCATCGCTCTCACCCAGCTACAGGCCGAATCCGTGTGGTGCGCCCCCCACTCCACCCAGTGTTTGAATTTTTATTTTTAAATTTTTTGACACAGGTATCCCAGTCTGGCCTCAAATTGGTAGTGATCCTCCTCCTGCCTCAGCCTCCTGAGTGCTAGGATCATTGGCCTGTGCCACCACGCCTGGCTTCGTCCGATTTTTGTTACTATTTTCTGTCTGTCTGGTTGGTTTTTGAGACACGGTCTCGCTATGTCGTCCTGGGTAGCCTCGAACTTGTGGCGATCCTCCTGCCTCAGCCTCCCAAGTGCTGGGATGCTAAGTGTGCGCCACCATGGCCTGGCAGTCAGTTTGGCAAAGACTTGGTGCTCTGCTGCTGTAGGCTCACGACACGCCCTGCACTCTGGGCTGAAGACACAAAGCGACCCAGTTCCCCGGGGCCGAGGGCCAGGCGAGGGCATCGCAGCTCTGTTTCCCAGCACAGCCGGGCGGGGCAGGCGAGCAGGACCCGGAGCCCCTGCAACTCGGGAACCTCCGGAGGCCTGCACACAGGGCCGGGTGGGGAAGCCCGGCTGGGCGGCAGCTTCCCGCGCCGTTATTCTAACACCGTGGATCTGTGGCTCGTGTCCCTCGAATCACACTGTATAGAGAGCCCGGTGGAGGTGCTGAGTCACCCAGCTCCAGACCCAGGTAAACACCCTGTCACGAGCTGCCCCGTCCAAAAACACAGTGACGTGCTCAGGGCGCGGGTGACAGCGGCCCAGAGACTCCAGACAGGAGTTACACAGGCTTTGGAGACCCCCGGGGGAGCTGAAGTTCCAGAGAAAGCGGCACCAGGCGGACTCCACAGCTTCTCCCATTCCCTCTCAAGGTAGGAGGAGGCTGAGCAGCCGGGTGCGTGGGTGCTCCTGCATGCGGGAGGCTGAGGCAGGAGGATGGCTGTGAGTGCCAGACCAACCTGGGCTATGCAATGAGACCCCGTCTCAAAAATCAGAGAAGAAAGAGAGGCGCGGAGGAGAAGTGGAGCCCAGCACTGTGCCTGGTTACCGTGGTGCCGCCACCACGGTGACGTCCGGGCGCCAGTCAAGCGGCCAGAGCAGGAGACGGAGGTTGGCAGGTGATGGGCGGTGACTCAATCTGACAGATAGAGCCTGGGACAGACGAGTGGATGGGACAGCGTGATTCACGGCGCTCCCGGGGCAGGAGTGCAGTCTCCCTGCCGCTGCTGCGCCCGGACACCGTCCGCAGTGCCAGGGACTCACCCCAAAGCTGTCCCAGCTACAGCACAAACAGGATGACCGTGAGTAGGGCTCACGGAGGCCATGACAGGTCCCAGCCCTGCACCTGCGGCCATGACTGGGACAGCCACACCCAGTGAGCCACCACCTGTCTCTCCCTGTCAGCCTTAGGGACACCACTCGGGTCCAGGCTGAGCACTGAGGTGGCCGGCCACGCCCCCACGCCCACCTTGGACGAGGCTGCTGGCCCCCTGTGGTGTCGGGGAAGCTGCAGGGGTCCGCCGGCTGGGATGGGAGGAGGGGATGGAAAATCCCGCCCCAGCTCTCGGCCAGGGTCCTCTGGGACCCACAGCCCGGCACTGTCTGAGAGCTCAGCGCTGCTGTTTGCTGCCCAGATGCCCCTCAGGCCCTCCCCGCATCAGGTCAGTGTGTTTATCCGTTCGGCCAAGAGCCAGAGTCTGCCCTTCAAACAGCCCCGGCTATTTCTGCCCACAGTTCAGGACTCGCCGTCTCTCTCCGCCAAAGGCGGTGACAACCACGGTCCGGCTGCCTCTTTACCAGTGACCCAGGAAGCCGAGAAGGAGGAGAATTCAGAACGTGAGGAAGGAAAGACCGAGCGGGGTAAGGAGAAAGCGAGGAAAATACGATGAGACAGGAGACAAAAGAGGCCAGGTCGGGTGGTGCACGGCCCCCACACCTGGGAAAGAACCACGTGTGTCCCTCACTCCTCACAGCCTGCAGGAGCCTGCGGCCCCGCGCTGCGGCCTCCAAAGCTGGTGCAAAGCAGCCGCGAGGCGCCGGAATCTTCCAGCTGTGCCGGCTCTGCGCGCCGCACCCGGGACGTGGACAAGCACTTGTCTGGGCCATCATGGCCCCGGCTGCTCAGCGTGGACTCATCACCTCGGTGGCCCCAGCGGCCGGATGCCCGCAGTGCTGCCGGGCTCCCAGACGAGGGTGGTTTTATTTTAAAAAGGATAATGTAGACGCTGAGGGGCCAGGGCCGTGCGGCTGCATCTGTCCGAGCTGGTGTCACTCCAGGCCACCAGGAGCCGGGGTTGCTAGGAAACGTGGAGCGGGGGGAGCTGCGGAGCCGCTTGGACGGATGCAGGGGGGTTTGCTTGCCACAGTGACAAAGTTGTGGAGAGGGAGTGTGCGGGCGGTCGCACAAGTGTGTGTGTGTGTGTGTGTGTGTGCGCTTAGTGCCTCTGAAATGGGCTCCCAGAAAGGGCTACAATGGGGCTGGGCCCGGTGGTGGGCACCTGCCACCCCAGCCCTCGGGAGGCTGAGGCAGGACGATCGGTGAACGTTGGAGGCCAACCTGGGCTACACACAGACCCCGCCTCAAAAGCAAATGCTCAAAAAAAGTTGAATGGAGGCAGAGACCAGCATGGAGGCCTGTCTCTCCTGGGGCGCCCACGCCCACGGCACCTCCCCTGTGCCTCTGGCTGCCCTTCAACCCTGGCCGGGCTCTGTCCAGGGAGCATGCGTCTCAGCCACTGTGACTCCAGGCCCAAAGCAGGCGCATGCCCTCTGCTCCTCCCCACAGGAAGGGACCCTGGAGGGGGCGCGGGAGTAACTAAGGAAGAACTTGTCCTCGGGGACAGTGCCCCCCACACCAGCGGGGTCCCAGGCAGTGCTGTTCAGCACCCCGCCTGGGCTCCAGCCCGAGGGCACAGCTTTCTCCTGCCGACCTCTCAGTGCCCCCAACCCGAGGGTCGTCCCTGAGCTCAGCAGTCCTGACGCCAGCAGGTTGACAGGATCACACAAAACCAGGGCACCTGCTCAACTCTGGCGGGCGAACGCCACCTGGCTCAGAGCCGTCACTCGTGCAAAATAAACCAGGCCCAGGCACAGTTCTCGCCATTTGGAACCCTCAGAGCCTCTGTCCAGAGCTCCACATTATTGGACGGATGACACGTGCCCACCAAAGTCCAAGTCCAGCCGAATCCTTCACTTCTCAAAAATCAGCCAGGCATGGTGGCGCACGTCTGTGATCCCAGCACTCAGGAGGCTGAGGCAGGAGGATCGCTGTGAGTTCAAGACCAGCCTGGGCTACGCAGCAACGCCCTGTCTCAAAAACCAAAACCACAAGAACAACACAAACCGAAGATGACCTGCAGAGTCAGGCTGCCCAAGGCACTAAAAATACACCGCTCGGAGTTAAAAATTCACGAGGGCACCAAACTTGCCGCCTGCAACACATGCGCCACAAAATGAAATGTAGGTCAAATCCTAGCAGCACAAAGACCCTACAGACGGGTGAAATGAAAACACCTTGAAACCCTCCAATGTGACCACCTTTTTCTTGGTTCCACACAATGCACTTTTGTAAAAGCAACAGAAAATTTTTTTGTTTTATTTTTAAAATTTTTATTTATTTACCTATTTATTTATTTTGATTTTTGGAGACTGGCGCTCACTCTATAGCCCAGGCTGGCCTTTGAATTCACAGAGACTCTCCTGCCTCAGCCTCCTGGGTGCTGGGGTGACAGCCATGCACCACTGTGCCCACTTGGAAATTTCTTTTGGGAGGAGAAATTATGTCTGTAACTAGATCTCAAATTTGAAGCATCAACTCTTGTGTTTTGCACAGATGACCAGTAGTTAAGTGCAACAGTTAAGTTGGATTCTTTTTTATCGAGGCAAAAGAGAACCTGCAAGCCCCATGCAGGTTTGGTGCACCGCGATCCCAGCACTCGGGAGGCTGAGGCAGAAGGATGACCGTGAGCTCAAGGCCAGCCTGGGCTCCATAGCCAGACCCTGTGTCAAACAAACAAACATTCAAGGCGCTCACCTCGGACAGTGCTGATTTTACGTCTCCTGGACAATCACTGCTATGACCACCTTGTTCACCTATGTTCCACAGGTGACCCTTAAGAGCTTGTCTGCGTTTTGCTTAGGAGAAAAGGTCAGAAGCAAATAAATCTACGCAGGTCTCACTCTACTGACATCAGCGTCAGAGCCCTATTGTCATCTGGGCTGATACCACCCTGGGTTCTTTTTCAGAATTACTGTTCTGTTATCTAATCTTTCCAGCAAGACAGATTTAAAAAGACTAAATCCGAAGATGCTATAATTTTGAAAACAGTGAGGCTCAGCCATCTGTTCAAAGAACACGAAACTCATTTGGAGTCGCCTCAAAAATCCACCCTAATACACATTAGAAAGGAAATCCGTGTAGCCTGCCACTTCTGATTTATTCCCTGAAAACATTAATGATTCGCAGAAAGTGCCAAGTAATTAAAGTGATACGCTCCGGCCAGAGCCACACGCATCGATGGATATGACAGAAAGACACAGATCCGGACATGAGAGGACTTCAAGTCCCATAAAAAGGTGGTGCGCGCCTGTCATCCAGCACTCGGGAGGCTGAGGCAGGAGAGACCCTGAGAGTTTGAGGGCAGCCTGGGCCCCATAGCAAGACCATATCTCAGAAAACAAAAGTCCGCTCTGCAGATGGCTGCCCCAGGAGGGACTGAGGCTACCCAGCCCACGACACTGCACCCTGTGCCATCGATAACAGTGGCAAACGTTTTACAGATGTTCAGGGATTAGTGTGTAGTAGCTATACAGTTTATCAACTGTGGGTGAGCTAACCATGAGCTGCGCCCCCAAATAACCAGAGCTGGGACTGACAGGTGTGGCCACCACACCCCGATGTATGCGAGGTCCTGGGGGTGTGTATATTTTACTGGGAAGAGGGTCAACCACTTGTCACCAGTTTTGAAAACTCTGCTAATCCCTGAACGTTACCAGGTCAAGCTGGCGCCTCCCTTAGTTTTAAAGAGCCTATCTGAGTGCCGGATGTGGTGGCGCACGCCTGTCATCCCAGCCCGTGGGAGGCTGAGGCAGGAGGACTGCTGAGGGCTGGAGGCCAGCCTGGGTGACACAGCGAGACCCTGTTTTGAAAATCAACCAATAAAAACGCCACCAGCGGAGAACACAGTTTTGAATTAAATGAAATTGTTATAGTCTCAGGAGGCAGAGGAGGTTAAAGCTAACAAGGGAAATGTAACCAAGATTATCTAGAACACAGCTTATTAATATACGCACAGCTGGGGAACGCGTTTATAGCTCTGTCTGCTACACGTTTAATTCACTATCTATAGATCTGAGTTTCAGAAGCACTAAGGGCTGTGTCCTAAGACAATTTCTTTCTCGCTTTAGTGTTCCCTGAGCCAGCTTAGAATAAAAACCCCGGTATTGGAACAAATTACAGGCCCCGACCCAGGATCAGGCAGCCTTTTAATTAACCAAATTTTGCACGAAGCCAATGGGCCTGCTGAGCTCCAAACCCTGCTGTGAAGCTGTGATCGCCTTGCTGTAGGGACGCTCCGAGACTCTCCCGAACACGAACACGGCCTGTAATTGCTTTTTGGTTTCAAAGGAGCTGAGTGGGAATTTAATTAAGGATGAGTACGAGTCTCCGGCAGAAGGGAGGACCCCAAGGGAGAGCCTGCGGGAGTTCCTGGGCCAGCTCTGCCCAGCCGGACGCCCCAGGACGCCTTGAGAGAAGTGCTGGAGTCTGACTGACGAAATCACACGGAAAGAAACCTGCAACCCCAAGGCACCCAAGAGCCACCATCACGAAAGAGAAAGTAGCTCAGAGATCAAGGCTCGGTGTGCCGTGGATCAGCGTGATGTTCAGGGCAGCAGGAGGCTGAGGTACATGGAAGAAGCAGCAGGGGGTTCTGGTATAGGCTTCTGACACCAGCTACCCAGGAGGCTGAGGCAGGAGGATCGAGCCCCAACCTGGCTCAGTAAGATCCTGTCTTTAAAAAAAAATTTTAAGGGTGGGGAATATAGCTGAGTGGGAAAGACCTGTGCTCGGTTCCCAGTACTGGGGTGGGGGAACCCCAC
Organism: Hydrochoerus hydrochaeris; assembly: GCA_004027455.1. Taxonomy (NCBI): domain Eukaryota; kingdom Metazoa; phylum Chordata; class Mammalia; order Rodentia; family Hydrochaeridae; genus Hydrochoerus; species Hydrochoerus hydrochaeris. The sequence goes on along the minus strand of PVLA01014534.1, from coordinate 16,775 downwards.
TAACTGCAAACAGAAACAGCAGCCTTTCCACTCTAAGGCAAATCAACACACAGAAGTCATTTGCACAGCTTTCTTCTTGACTTGCCCAGGCCATTTGCACGTGAGGTAAGCACTACCAGTCAGCTCCACAACGCTTTGAATTTTTATTTGGAGACAGTGTCTCCCTAACTGCCAGGGCTAGCCTTGAGCGTGTGACCCTCCTGCCTCAGCCTACAGAGGCTAGTATTAGTGTCATGGTCATGAGCTACAGTGCGGGGCTACGTCACTGGTGTTATTTGTGTTTTTTGATTTCTAGTGCAGTTGAACTTTTTTTTTTCTTTTCTTTTTCTTTTTTTTTTTTTGGTACTAGGGTTTGAATTCTCAACCTCACGCTTGCCAGGCAGGCGCTATGAGCTAAATCCCCGGCCCTGAACACTATTTTATATATTATTGGCCATTTGTTTTTTCTTCTTTTGGTCTTTTTCTTACCATAGGAACCTGCTTTCTCTTGCTACCTATATAAATGATGTATATACTAAAAATATTGCCAGGCGTGACAGCTCATATCTATAATCCCAGCACTCAGGAGACTGAGGCAGGAGAATTGTTACAAATTTGAGGTCAGCCTGGGCTACAAAGCGAGTTCCAGGCCAGCCTGAACTACATAGCAAGACCCTGTCTCAAACAAATAAAAAACAGTCGCTATCCTTTAGCAAATATGATCAAAATCTGTTTCTGACTTTGTGGTTTACCTTCGGGTTCTGGGATTTGGGGGCGAAGTGTTTCCACCTCTGTCTGCACGGTGTTTTCTGAGTCATTTCCCCAAAGCTCCCTTTGTCCCCCTCTTTCCCAAAGGGCCCCGGAACGGGAACGCCGTGTCGAGTTCGGGCCAAACTAGCCCTCTCCGCGCTGAGGGAGCACAGACTGCGAGCCCCCCCACTTTTGAAGGGTGTCACGTTTGCAGGACAACGTTGAAAACCCATTGCTGGGGGCAGGAGGCTGCCCGAGCACCCAGCTCTTTAAAATCTGGGCTCCGCTGAGGTCTTGCGACACCAGGGTCACCACCCCGCCAAGTGGATTCCAGCCGTGTCCTCTGGAGCCAAATATTTTCTATTTTGTTTTGATGCCTTCGACAGCGGCGCAGCCAATCCCTGACCACGTTACATTTTCACTTAGGCGACAGCTCGCGGCCGGGGGAGAGAGACGCGTCCCCGACACAGCTGTGGCCTGAGTGTCCCAAGGCAGTTTCGCAACTGCGCAGTAACTGGAGAAGAAGGTAAAGCGCTGCGGAGCCAACACAGGGCCAGCCGGACCGCAAGCGAGAGCCCGTCCACGAATGGACACCCAACCCAGCCAGGCCAGGCCGGACCTGACGAGCAAGGACAAGAAAGAGCAAAGGTTTCTGGAAACATTAGACCAGCAGTAGGGTAACTCATCTCGGCGCGCAGACTCTGCCTCTGTAGATGTGCTCTGGGACAAGCCGACCCGACAGCCAGGGGCAGCCTTCAGCTTCAGCGCTGGACGATTCCTGCCCGCGGCTGGAGGCCCAAGCCCCGCCCCGCACACACAGGCGCCCGCACGCGCGGCGCTGCGCCCGGCGACACACAGGACTTTGCGGACTTTTTGATTCACCCACACCTGGAAGCCTGGAAAACCCCACGGAAGGCTGTAAAACTCACCGACTTAGGAGGAAGGAAAAAAAAATAAAGAAAAAGAAAGGAAGACAGAAAAGCCACCAGAAAGAGCCCCGGCGAGGGCTGGGCCACCAGGCTGAGGAAACTCTGAGCTGCAGGCACCTGGCCTCGGGCTGTTTCCACTGACGGCGGCGGGGTGACAGTCACAGAGCAGCGGCCCTGGTCAAAGGTGACGGGCTGTCCGTCCTGGAAGCTGACAGCCTCTGTTTGTTTGGCTAACTCTGCTATGGGCAGGGGTTTTCTCCCCTGTGACCTCGGCTCTGGAATTTGAATTGCTACACTTGAGGGTAGTGAATTCTGTCTCTGAAATTTAACATAACAATCCACTCTCAAGGGGAGCTGCTGATAAGAGTCCTCAGACAGGAAAAGAGATGCAGCTTTCTTTTGTTTGTTTGTTTTGTTTGTTTTTGAGCCGGGTCTTGTTACCGTAGCCTAGGCTGGTCTCCCAGGCAATCCTCCTGCCTCAGCCTCCCGGGTGCTGGGATAACAGGTGTTCACCTCCACTCCTGGGTTTAAGACATGCATTTCTGACACTGCACAGGTCTAAACACAGCAATTGGCTCACTTGTCTTAAAAATAAAGTAAAACTCATACATCTCCATGCTTCAGAAATCATAATTAAAAAGCCCTCCCAAAGAGGTTCAGTGAGACCAGAGCAGGACCATATACCCTAAAAACCAAGCTGTGGACAATGCATCCCAACACTGGAGCACTCCTCGTAGATAATCAGGTGTGGTGATGCACACCTGTCATCCGGTACTCGGGAAGCTGAGGCAGGAGGATCTCTGTGAGTTCGAGGCCAGCCTGGGCCACACAGTGAGCCCAACTAAATGTCTGTGCACAAAGTTGCAGCTGTCCATTGGCTCAGGGTGGCTAAGGACATGGCCTCTTGGAGTCAGCTCTGTCTGAGTTTGGATCCAGCCTGTGTGACCAGTAGGGACCGGTACTGTGACCTTGGACAAGTTACTTAACTTCTCTGGGCCATTTCTTCATCTTTGGGGATAAGGAAAGCTCCTCTGGGGACCCTGAAACATGGCGAGAGCTGGGAACACCACCCCACACGGCACCCAGCAGGCGCACAGGGAGGAGCAGGCCTGTTTCAGTGATCTTTATGCTCTGAGGTCCTGGGACACCGTCCCAAACTCTGGGTATGCACATAATTTTTAAAATTAATTTTCTGGCTGGGCGTGGTGGTCATGCCAGCAACTCGGGAGGCTAAGACAAGAGGATCTCCTCAAGTTAAGAGACCAGCCTGGGCTACATGGCGAGACCCAGACAAAAAAAAATTTTTTTTCCATTCACTTCTTTCAAGGTGGCACAGTAATGATCACAGTGGTGATGACAGTGTCTACCCGGCAGAGCCCAGGCTGAACTTCCCTGGTAAACAATTCTTTCAAGACACATGAAGGCTGTGGTTCTTGCTGGTAACTCCAGCTTAATTTCCTATGTGCAAAGAAATCCCCTATGGGGGAGCAAGTAGCCCTGGGAAACGCCTGGGTCTGTCCCGTTCTTGCTGGGTCGCCTGCGGCAGGCCACTGACACCACAGGCCACCGACTCCCTCCGGACACCGGGCGCAGCACCAGGACCCCGCGAGCTTCCCCTCCCCCTCTCCGCCCCTGCCCCGGGTGGGAAAGGAAAGTTTTCATTTTCTGAGAATCTCAGAACCCAGCTCCCGGTCTGAGTAGAATTTTACAAATGAGTCAGGACTCGCCAGCTGGGCCCGGCAGCAGCCTCCCTGCAGCGGCCTGGGCACACAGTGACCCCCTGAGCACGAGGAAGGGACAAACCACAGTGCAGGGGCCCGGGCACCCTCATGCACTCCGGGACCAGGGACGGAGCCCACTCCTGGGAGCCTGGGAAGATACGGAGCGGTGGCAGCGCCCTCCGAGTGCAGGGTGAGGCGCCCGAGTGCCATGGCTGGACTGGGGTTCAAGGCCCAGCTCCTTAAACATGGGAGGGGAATGAGCATTTAAAAAGTGTCCAGGAGGGGCTGTGTTTCTCCAATGCTTCACCCCCATACCTCACATTTGTTTGTTTATATTTCTGGGGTTTTTTGGGGTGTGCGTGTGAGACAGGGTCTCACTCTGCAGCCCAGTGATCCTCCTGCCTCAGCCTCCTGAGCGCTGGGACGCCTGGCGTGTGCCACCACACCTGGCTCCCCACTGTTCTTCTGACAGTGCGTGTGGCTTTTAGGTAAAGTCAGAAAACCCGCTGCCCCACCGCGGAGGGCACGAGGCGCTGTGGTGCAGACAAAGGCGCAGCTCAGCAAGGCCCGTCCCGGGGCTCACGCGCTGGCTCGCGCCCTCTCTGTCTCTGTCCGTCTCTGTCTCTCCATCTGTCTCTATCTCTGTCTCTCAATCTGTTTCTGTCTGTCTCTGGGTCTCTCTCTGTCTCTGTCTCTGCCTCTGTCTCTCTGTCTCTCTCACGGTGCGCTCTACCTTCCAGGTACCGGGGAGGAAGCCACAGCCCCCTCTTCTGCCTTTGGTGCTGTGGTTGTTTTCAGCTTTCTCCCGGGGCTGCCGGCAGGGGCGGCAGAAGCTCCTGCCTTTCCCGGGGCTGCTGCCAAGCAGGGCCCGCGAGGCCCGCGACAAACCGCACGCCACCTCGCGCTGCCTTCGGATGTCTCAGAGACGGCGTGACGGTGAGAAAGCACCGTGTGGGCCTAATTTTGAAAATATAAACAGGAAGCACCCCCACCCCAATATTACCTTAAAAAAAAGGAAACCGAACCCTGCAGACGCCTCCCAAGGAAGCCATGGGTGTGACCCGAAGTAACAAAGTAAGACAGCGTCAAGGGCCCAGGCCACCCCCCGCCGGGCACAGGCTCCGGGCGCGCCGCTTCCCCTCACGCGGACGCCTGGCTGGGCGCAGGGACCCGGGCCTGGTTTGTTCTTTAAGTGTAACGGGCGCTTTATTCAGATCGGGCCAGAACCCAGAGCGGGCACAATGAAAACCTTCTGCCACCATGACGCTTAGGGCTCAACGCAGGAGAAGCCGTCAGATCTTGGGAAACGGGGTTAAAGCTGACTTTCTCATTCCCAGAAATCAGCATAAAACTGTTGATTTGCAACACTGCGGGGGGGGGGGGGTTACTTCTGATTTTAGAATAGCTTTATTCACAAAATCCAGATCTTTAAAAAAAAGTCCTTAGGCACCATACATATTTGGGACGGTGATACTTTACTTGTTTTTTGTTTGTTTTTGTTTTTTCCAGACAGGGTCTTGCTAGGTAGCCCAGGATGGCGTCAAATGCACGGCAATCCTCCCGCCTCAGCCTCCCTAGGGAGCAGAGATACGTTAAAGCTATCTTTTAAACATCATTTTTATTGGGAAATTCCAGAGTTCGAGTCTTTTGATACTACAGTATATAGTCATAGGGTATTCTGAAGAACTCAGGAACCTTTATTTGCCAGGAAGCTTTTTAAAAGGGTAAGTTTCAAATGCTAAAAAAATGAAAATTAAAATTTTTTTTTAAAACTCACAAAAATGTTTTTCAGAAGGTTTTTCTGCTACCTTTTGTAGGAATACTATAATAACCTAGACTCTGTCTTCCCGGAAAATGCACGACCAACAGAAAATCCACACACTGGTGAACACTTCCGAGGTCCCCACAGGCCTGGTGGCGGCCCCCACGGCCAGCCGGCAGTCTCTGTGATTCTGATTCACCCCTAATCTGCTCCTGCCTCCTCACCACGTCTTCCTTTTTTGTTTGTTTGTTTTTTGAGATAGGGTCTCACTGCTCGGCTCAGGCTGGCCTCGGGCTCAAGGTGACCCTCCTGCCTGGGCCTCCTGGGATCACAAGCATACGAAGCCCACTGGGCCTCCCCACCGGTACCTGCCAAGCCCGTGGGATCCCGGCCAGCATGTTCACAAAGAAGCCCAGATCACCCACGACCTGAACCCTCGTGATATAATTTGACAAAGGCTAAAATAAAGGAAGCACCCTCCCCATACACAACGCTCCAGGGCGCCGTCAGTCCCCAGCTGTCAACAAAACAAAAACAAAACCCAACACGGCCAGGAGGGGAGGAAGATGGGATAGGAAGTGAGGCCGGAATCCCGATGGCGTAACCCTGCACCCCACGGCGAGCTCCTCCCCTGGCCCGTGCAGCCCAGCGCACTCTCCAGGCCCGTGTGGGCCCCGAACCTCTGAACACGGCCCCTCCCATGCTGCGTGCAGGGGGGAGCAGTGGGCGCAGGGCGCAGCGGCCCATTGGGGTGCGGCCAAGGGTCCAGGGCCTCTGACTCCAAGTTACGCAAGGCCAAGCGGCTGTGATAGGAATCGCCCTTCCCTCCCACCACGACGACACAGCACAAAGGACAGCCGTGCACCCGAGCCTCCTCAGCCTGCGCCAAAGCCCTGTGCAGGGGGCGGCGGCAAAGAACCTTCCAGCAGGCGGTGGCCACTGCGATTACCGGGGACTCACTCGGGGCCACTGCGGCGGCACCTTATTCAAGGCGCTTGCCCTAACACCTGGGGCTCCGAGAGACGCTGACCCCCTGGACCAGGGAAACCCCAAGCCTTGCGCCCTCAGGGGCTGCAGGAGGCCCCACCTGAAATACCCAGCACCGACCCAGGTCCCCACGGCTGCTGAAGGAAATCAGAGGAACACGAGACGCCACGCGGTGTGTCCCCTTCCAGGGACTCCAGAGACTCAGGAGACAAAGCAGCCCTCAAGAGATGGAGGGCAGAGATGCCAGCGACCACCTCACCGGAGGGGGCCGATGCCAGGGCCCAGCAGCCAGCCCATGCTTACGGGCCTTAAGCACCCCTTGAAACCCCCGGGAGTCCGAGACAGAGCACAGGACTGCGCGGTGACACGCCAGTCTCCTCCAGGGCGGTGCGTGCTCAGGAGGCCACAGGGTCAGGCCCGGCCCTTTGGTGTGAGCTCCGGTGCGGGGCCCTCGACGCCAGTCAAGCGTCTTTCTGGGCCCGGTTCCCTTCTTGTGGATGGCAGCATCATCCCGGGGGGCTCTGCCCGCTCTGAGGCCCAGTTTTGCTGGGACCACCTTGTCACAGGCAGAGTGGGATCCCAGGGGAGCAGAGCAAGACCCCGGCCAGGTGCTCCGGAGCGGGAACCCAGGTCTCTTTGTGCCATTAAAATCCCCGGGTTTCTGCCAATCCTGTCACCCTGCACACGGGCGGGTGCTTGGGTCTCTCCTGTGCTGTCTGCTCTCTGCATCCCTGCTGGCTGCAAGTGTGGGAACACCGGACAGGCCCAGGAGGACTCCCCTGCCTGCTCCCCGCCCCGGCCCAGGGCACTTCTGTGCTCTTTATCCCTGGCTCTAAAAATAAAATGCAGTGAAATAAAGGCCACCCTGCCCGGGCAGGGCACAGTGTGGGTCCAGCAGCCCGGCTACAGCAGGTTCTGCTCCCTGAGTCCTTATAAGGTGCTGGTTCTTAAGCCTGTGGTACCCCATCCAGCAAGGCACCCCGGGCTCATCTCGCCCTGGGGAGGGTGCACAGGCACCTTTTGGGGGGGGGTTGGGGGAGTCTAAGAGGACGCAGGGACTCTGGAGCACTGCGACAGGGAAGGACAGGAAGGTGCCAGGCGGTGGACACAGGCCCCCTCGCCCCGAGGGCTTCAGCGCTGGGTCCCGCACAAGTCCACACCGCACACCTGTCGCGGCCCACGCACAACCCCCGCGCGCCCCTCCGTCGCGGTCCCCCAGAGCCTGTCCCCCAAGGTTCTCGATGGCCCAGGGCCCCCAATCGCCCAGGGTACCCAATCGCCAGGGTATCCAATCGCCCAGAGTCCCCGATCGTCCAGGACCCCCGATCGCCCGGGACCCCGATCGCCAGGGGTCCCCGACCCCCGGCCCGCCGCGTCCCCGCGGTCCGAGCGAGGGCGACGCCAGGGCTCAGGTCCGGGCCCCGCTATCGCGGTCCCTCGCCGTCGCGCTCCTACCTGGCCCGCCCGGCCCGGCCCGGCCCGCGCAGCTCCTGGTCCCGCGAGGCCGCGATCCCTCGGCCAGGCGCGCGCCCGCCCCGCGCCAGCGCCGCTTCCTGGTTCCGCCCGCGCGCGCCCGCGCCCCACAGAGCGGGCGGGGCGAGCGGCGGCGACACCGCGCGGCGACACCGCGGGCCGGGCTGGGTCCACGCGGCGCCGCCACCCGGCCCCCCGCACCTCCACGGCGTGGCGTGAGCGGCACTGGCTCCGCGGGCCTCGGGTCACGTCGCGCGTGGGCGAGGGGCCGGGTCACCCTCACCGCTCGTGCCCGCTGGCGCGGTTTCCCCGGCAACGCTCCGGGCGCGCGCTCCGGGCCCTGGGCTGCGCCGCCGCCGCCCCTCGCCTGCAGGTGGAGCCCGGCCGGCTGCGGTGCTGCGTGGGCCTCGCGGGCCGGGGTTCACGGTGCCCGGGCCCAGGGGTAACTGCGGGCCGGGCTGAGCCTGCCCTGGAGTCCCCCTCCACCCCCTCCAGGGTGTGCGGCCTCGCCTTCCCCTGCAGGGCCCCCACGCTGCCCGGCTAGTCACCCCCCTCTTCAGTGTGCTGGGAATGGAACCCACACGGCAGGAGCAGCACAGGAAGTAAGAGCCCGGGGTCTAAAATCAGACTGCCCACCCCTCGCGGTGCTTCTCATCTGTGATAATAGCGATCCTTTCTACTTTACTGTCGAGCAGGGTGTCGGGCCTCACGCTGATAATCCTAGCATCTGCGAGGCTGAGGCAGGAGGATCACCACCGATTTAAGGCCAGCAGAGGCTACCCAGGGAGGAGTTTAACACCAGGCTAAACTATACAGCAAAAGCCAGTCTCAAAAAAAAGCAAAACACCATAAGTACTATATTGCTGTTATCTGTTACCAAGAGCTAGACAAGGTGACGAATGCCTGTGGTCCCAACTGCTCTGGAGGGTGAGGCAGGAGGATTGCAAATTTGAGTCCTACCTGGCCTACTTGCAAAACTCTGTCACAAAAAATGCAGACTGTTGGGCGTGGTGGCTCATGCCTGTAATCCCAGCACTCAAGAGGCTGAGGCAGGAGGAGGATCTTTGCGAGTTCAAGACCAGCCTGGGCTACAAAATGAGCTCAAGACCAGCCTGAATTGCATAGCAAGACCCTGTCTCAAAAAGACAAAAAAAAAAAAAATGCAGACTGCTGGGTGGGTAGATTTGGTGGAGTGCACCCCTGGGTGGGATCTCCTGTGCCACCCCAAAAAGGGGGGATTGACTAGGACTGGAGTTAGTTCCCAAGGCTGCTGCTGAGCAGTACCCACAGTCCGCCAGGGTGGACGCCCCAGGGGTGTAGCAGGTGTGCCACTTGATTCTTCCAAAGCTCAGCACCCCACTGGTGGATCAGCAGGTGCCACAGAGACCCACCCAGTCAGCGGTTGGCATGGCCTCAGCAAAGCAGAAAGCTGTGGCCTAGAGGAGGCTGGAAGGTCCCACGCCCACTCTCGCCCAATGCCTCGGTGAGGAGCCTCTCGTTAGGGTCTCCCAGGCCAGGCCCCCAAATCTAGGAGACACCAGCCTGAGACGCAACACAGAAGCAGTGCTAGAAAGCAAGTGAAGGGAAGCCAGACTCCATGGTATGTGCAGTCATCTAGCACTGGGGGGGCTGAGGCAGGCGGATCCTCACACATTTCAGGCCAGCCTGGGCTACAAAAGCGAGTTCAGCCTGAACTACATAGCTAGATACTGTTTCAAAAAACACAACCAGCCAGGGATATAGCTCAGGGGCACAGCACCTGCCTAGCAGATATGAGGTCCTGGTGAATTTGATTCCCAGGACCAAAAACAAAACAAGAAAAAAGACACTAAGCAGGAAGATAGGACCCAGGAAATCCAGAAGGCACTGAGGGAAAAGGCCACGTGTTCCTGGTCAGGCCCGTACCGCAGGGGCTTCCCTCCCTCGTTCTCTGGGGACCACAGAGCACAGCTGTCCCCATTTCTGTCCTCCCTGGCCCACCTGCCAGGGATGAGGAGGCAGCCACCTCCTGGGAGCACAGCTGAAGTGTCAGCCACCGTCCCTCCTTCCAGAGCCGGCTCCGGTGCTCCTCCTGCCACCCCCGAGTGCCAGGAGCCCAGCTGTCCCCAGGGCCACCTGCTGCACACAAGCCATGGAAGGCCATCATGAGGGCTCCGTCAGCACAGGGCTCTGGAGCCGTGGGTAGGAGGCCAGGGACACTTAGTGGCTGGGACAGCTGAGCCCAGGGCCCTGGGCAGTGGACTTGGGAGCTGTGCGGTCAGCCCCACTCGAAGAACAGCTTGGCCGACCCACCACTGTGTGACCCTGGCCACCTGCTGACCATGGTGGGGCTCAGCTTCCCCTCGAATGCAAGCTGCCATCTGCACACGGCCGTGCCTGAGGGCTGTCTGGGGCTCACACCTGACCCCCGTAACAACGGGTGCACCTCCAGGAGGGGAGCAGGCACTGGAGCAAGGCCTGCCCTTCCCCGTCTGTCCTTCGGAACCCAGTGGAATACAGCACTGTGTGTTGCCTGTGGTAACACTGGCCAAAGGCACAGTTTTTAAAAAATAAAAATAGTGATCCAGGCATGGTGATGCTCACCTATCATCCCAGCACTTGGGAAGCTGAGACAGAAGGATCCCTGTGAGTTCAAGGGCAGCCTGAACTACATAGCGAGATTCTGTCACAAAAGAAAGTAAAAGAAAAAGCAGAGAACAGGGGTGTGTGATGTGCCCGGCGCCTGGAGGCAGGGGTGCTCCCTGAGAAAAGTGGGTTTTCCCGCTCTCCAGCCCAGTGCCGGGCCGGAGGTGGCATGGGACCCACCACCTGCAGGGGACCTGGGGGCCTCACCTGTCTGGGCTCTCTTCCCGCAGAGCGCAGGGATGGTGTCACCTTGCTCCAGGGCCAGGGTCACTGTGCCCTCTCCGCCCAGAGTCCAGTCCAGGTGGGCGGGGCTGGTGAGGCCAGGTGAGAACTCGGGGTGCCCGCCCGCTGGGGGAAGCAGGAGCTGCCCAGTGTGGTGGGCGGGGTCTGGACGGGCTCCTTGCCTTCACATGCGAACCCTAGGATGGCCCGAGTTGTCCCCATGGGCAGCCGCTGTGGCTTCTCAGGGACCCAGATACAGTGGAGGCTGAGGATATAGCTCGGAGGCATAAGAACCTGCCTGGCAAGCATAAGGCCCTGAGTTCGATTCCTGGTACCAAATGCAGCAGAGGCCAAGGGGCCAAGCAGAACATGGCAACACTGCCCGGACCACTCTGTGGCAGGCTCTGGACTGAGTCTTTTATTCTTGAGCTGACACCAAGGTTCTGTATGTAGCTCAGGCTGGTCTGGAATGTGCAGTCTCCTGCCTCAGCCTCCTGAGAGCTACCTCACAGCTGTCTTCCTGACGCCACACCGATTCGGCCTGATGAGGAGGGGTGTCATCTTGCCTTCTCGTCCCATCGCATATGAAGCAAGAATGCGTGACCTACAGCTTTGGAGGATGACCGCACCCAGGAGGGCAAACTGGGGTCCCCTACAAGAAATGGATGCACTGGGTGGCCGTGGTGCTAAGTGACATAAACCAGACTCTTACTTGAGGATCCCAGAGTATAACTGAAGAACAAAGTAAAAGTAGATGCTGGGAAACGGGGAGGGGGGGAGGCTTGCACGGAAAGGGGACCCGGAGATGGGGGTGGCAGAGAGAGGTCGAGATGCGTCCGTCACACCCACGTCTCAACTCCCCATGAGCTGCCAACGTGGACGGATGAAAAAATCAAAGCAGAGGTAATAATATACAGAGAATCCAGGGGACAGCGGGGCAGAGCGCACAGGGAGGAAGAGCCGGGGGCAGCACGGCCCGCGGGCACCAGGCTGGGCAGGCACAGAAAGGGCCTTGTTGGCTAGAAGAGGAGGAACCTTCCGGGGGAAGAGGGGCGATAGGCATCGACTGACCCGGGGTGCGAAGTCCAGTGGCCCGAGGCTCCGGCTGGCAGCCAGGCCCATGCTGTCCCCTCCTTTCCCCAGGGAGTGACAGGGACATGCATGCGGGGGACAGAGCTGTCCCCTCCTCCCGTGGGCACAGAGAAGGCCAGGCCTCCCGGGCAGGTGGGCACCACGCAGACGCAGGAGGCGTGGCCGCTGCCGTCCACCCCCCTCCCAGCACAGGATTCCCAGAACCCTGCGGTCACCGCCTCAGGTGGTTCCCTGTAACCAGGCTTCCCTGAAGAGCAGGGGCAAGGCGGGCTGAGGCAGGAGGCTTCACCCCACTCCCAGCCACATTCACACCCAGCTCCTCATCATCCCCAGATCTCTGCCCACGGGTCAAGAAAGCCTGGCCCTGGGGCCAGGCCCTCCTGGCAGGGGACACCGTGGGAGCCTGGCAGGGTAGGGGACAGAAGTCCCAGGGGGCAGGGAGGGAGCAGAGCGGGATGTTCAGTGCCCCAGGGTGCCCCTGCCCTGGATGTCTGGGCACAGGGACCTTCCAGGGAGATGCGCCCCTGCCCTTCCCTGCCCCCAGGCAGAGGAACTAGCTTTGAAGGAGGGACTCGGGTTGGCAGCCTTCTGCCCCAGGGATCCTCAGGCCAGGGTGACCCTGCCCATCACCCCTGGCCAGGGCTTCAGCAGCTCGCCTGCCCTGAGGGCAGGGGATGGCAATCTCAGCAGTGGCAGGGGGTGCCGGTCCCACAGGTGCTGGGCTTGGGGGGCCGGGCGGGGCAGCAGAGGGGACAGCGTGGCTAGCCTGCTGGACTCCCAGGCCCCCTCTTCACCCCACACCTAGTGCTGCAACTCAGAGTGTCCAAAGGCCCCAACCTTCCTGGGCCCCAACCCTATTTCCTCTTCTCTACCTCCGGTCCCCTAAAACCCCCAGGGTGCCTGGCAGTGGGAGACAGAGACCAAACCAGGGGACTGAAAGCAAGGAGAACCCCCTCCTTCGGTCTCTGGCGGCTGTGTTACCCAGGGCCACTGGGCCGCTCCCGCCCCCACGGCCTGAGTGCCTCAGCCCCTCTTGGGTCCCCATGTGTCTGGGGGAGAAGAGACAGAGGAAGGGGGAGACCCAGGCGGAGTCGGGGGTGGGGAGGAAGAGAACCATGTAAGAGGGGGCAGAGGCAGGGCAGAGGCCCTGGGTGGCCTGGGGGGCGCTGGAGACCCCGAGCTCTCGCCCAGGCTGGCACCCAGCTCGGCAGGGAGCTCGGCCACGCACACTGAGACCCACCAGGGCCCAATGTGGTGACGCTGAGCAGGTCACCTCCTCTCTGACCTTTCTTCCCGCTGTGATGCTTGGCTTGAATCACACTGGAGGGGACCCCCCCTGGGCCAGCACCCTGCAGATCAGGCTTCCCTTTCTCGCGCGCCCCCACCCAGCCCACATCTGGAAAGCCAGGTTTCCCCAAATGCCCCGTGCCCCTGGGCGTTTCAATTCCTTTCCCGTGGTGGTGGTGGTGGGGTGGAGGGGGGGGGGGACCAGAGCTCTCGACTTCTACAGAAAAGCTGCGTGCTTCCCCCAGGTCAGGAGAGTGAACCGGGGCGGTGCCCCGGGGCGAGGAATGGGGAGGAAAGGGCGGTGGCAGGGCCAGGAGGGCGGGCGCGCGGGAGGCCAGCTGGTCAAAGGGGACTGGAGGTGCCAGGGCCTGTGTGCTGGGCCGGGGAGCACAGGGCAGGGCGCCTAGCCCGCGGGGCTCCAGGGTGCCGGGTCGATCTGGGGCCCTGGCCCGGGCCCACACCCACTCTCACCCGCTGAGCACCCGGGCTTTTCCCGCCTGCATCTCACTTGAGGTCACCACAGCTGTGGCCACAGCCCACCTGACCACATGCAGATACATGCACACGCGTGCTTCTTTTTGTTGTTGTTTTACTTTTCTGCTGCTGAGGATCAAACAATCCCCGGAGTGCTGCCACTGAGTTGTGTGCCCAGCCCAGTGCCGGTACCCCCCTCCCTTTTTCTGAAACAGCGTCTTGCTAAGCCGCCCAGGCAGGATTTGAGTTTGCAGCCCTCCTGCCTCAGCCTCTCCTCAGGCTGAGGTTCAAAGCGTGCACCTCTGTGCCTAGCTCTCATGCTCGTTTTTTAATCTGCGTGGTCAGAGCTGGGCAGCATCTGGCGCCGTAGCCCTCCTCTGCAGCACCCCGCACACGACAGCACCCAGTCTGCGGTCGGGCTTTCCAGCGCCTGGGAATCCCCGCCTCTGGGCCCCGCCCCACCCACAGGCCGTTAGTCCCGCCCTCCGGCCTGCTCCCCGCCCCTTTCCCCGCCCCATCGGCCCTTAGCCCCTCCCCTCCGGGACCTCCCGCGCTCCCCCGCCATTAGTCACGCCCCCAGTCCGTAGCCCCACCCCTCGCCCCGCCTCTCCGCCGGACGCCGCGCCGCCGCCGAGCGGAGGCCAAGGCTGGAGGCTGCGGCGGGCGAGGGCGGTGCGCGCTGTGTTTGGCCGAGCGGAGGCAGCTGACCTTTGAGGAAATCGCTGGTCTCGGCTCTTCCTGTGGCAGCAGCGGCGCGAGCCGGGCAGAGACCCAGGTGCGAGGCCAGGGACAGGGGGCGGGGGACACAGGGGACACGGGAGGGGTGGGGATAGGAACGCGGGGACTCGGGGACACGGAGGCAGGGATGGGACGGCAGGGACGGTGCGGGCAGCGGGTCAGGGGCTCAGGCACCCGGAGCCAGAGTCAAAGTGGGGGCGCCGCGGTCGCAGACACGGGCTCGGAGGTGGGAGGGGGCGTCGCCCCGCGAGTTCCCACAGGAGGCCCAGCCTCCCCACCTGTCGCCTCGACGGCGGCCACCAGGTGTCCAGGGACGCGGCCGGCCGGCGCGTGACCGCAGCTGCTGCCCCGCGTGGGCTGGGCCCCTCCCTGGAGCCCTCGCACCCCTCCCGGCCCGGCCTCCTGCCTGGTTTCTCTTTCGCTTTTGAGTGCCCCTCCCCGGGAAGCCCCTGGGGACAGCGCCGAGCAAGGGGGAGCTGCACTCCAGACCCCCACTCCCTGCGCCCAGCCGCGGAGCCCGGCCTCCTCACCCGTCCCTACAACGGCTCCACGGGACCGGACGGTCACAGCGCTCTGGCCTTCCTGACCTCCCCAGGTGACCATGGCTGGCTGGATCCGTGCCCAGCAGCTGCAGGGCGACGCGTTGCACCAGATGCAGGCGCTGTACGGCCAGCACTTCCCCATCGAGGTGCGCCACTACCTGGCCCAGTGGATAGAGAGCCAGGCCTGGTGGGTAACCTGCCTTCTCGCCCACTGCACTCCTTGTGGAAGGGGTGATGTCTGGGGAAGAGGGAGCAGGGACCCACCCAGTCGGGGCACACACTCCCTGTGGCCCTGCAGATCCCTGTCACCTGCCCACATCACCCTGGGTGCCCCTGTCCCTGCCCTGCCCTAGGGATGCCATCGACATGGACAGCCCCCAGGACCGCGCCCAGGCCGCCCAGCTCCTGGAGGGCCTGGTGCAGGAGCTGCAGCGGAAGGCGGAGCACCAGGTGGGGGAGGACGGGTTTCTGCTGAAGATCAAGCTGGGCCACTACGCCACCCAGCTGCAGGTGCGTGTGGGCGAGCGTGCGCGCACGTGTGTGTGTGTGTGTGTGTGTGTGTGTGTGTGTGTGCTTGCGTGCGTGCGTGCGGGCTGGTGGGCGGGCTGCACTCTCCGCCCCCTCTCTGAGCCTCCTGGAGTTTTGCTGGCCTGGCCCTTGACTCACCCCTGCCCTTCAGGCCAGGAAACTGTCCTGCAACTCCCCCCCCGCCCCGCCCCCTCTCCCAATCAGCAACCTTTAGCCAATGACAGGGTCAGAGGAGGGGGCATGGGAGGCATGGGTCCCCGCCCTGGGGGCTGTTTGAACTTCGGAGCAACAGGTCAGGATGAGGATGGAGTGGACAGGGTTAGA
Source organism: Hydrochoerus hydrochaeris (assembly GCA_004027455.1). NCBI lineage: Eukaryota > Metazoa > Chordata > Mammalia > Rodentia > Hydrochaeridae > Hydrochoerus > Hydrochoerus hydrochaeris. Next base: position 1,342 of record PVLA01014534.1, on the reverse strand, counting down.
AGTCTTTTGCTGGGAGACCGATAGATTTTGGAAATGAGGGAAAAAAGCCAGGCCTGGCAGCACACACCTGTCATCCCAGCACTTAGGAGGATGAGGCAGGAGGATTGCTGCAGGCTGGAGGCCACCCTGGGCTCCATAGCGAGACCTTGCCTCAAAAAGCAGACAGACAGAAAAAGAAATGAGGGAGAGGGGTGACTAGGCGTCCATCTGCCTGGGGCTCCTCTAAAGCCAGGAGGCCTGCTGGAAAGGACTGTGGGGGTGTGGAGTGCACTGAGCTGGGGGAAAAGGCTGAGTGGAGGTTTAGAAAGGGGGTGCATCCTCTTCCGGGCAGGAGTGGGGGCCAAGAGAGGGAGCACTGGAAGTGAGAGCCCTCTGGAGAGGTAGGAACTCAGGAAGCGAGGGTGTCCCGGGGAAGCCTAGGCACGCCTGCAGGAGGAGGGCAGGCGTGGTCGGGGCCGAGGGTGGCACTGCTGGGGGCTCCCGTCTTGCAGAGCACGTACGACCGATGCCCCCTGGAGCTGGTCCGATGCATCCGGCACATCCTGTACAACGAGCAGAGGCTGGTCCGCGAGGCCACCAACGTGAGTGGCCTGCGCGGTGCCCCCACCTTTCTCTCCAGCAGGACTGTGGCTCTGTGAAGCACTGGCACAGGGAGCACACAGAGAAACCAGAGCCCTGGCCGGCGTGAGGGCGGTACCGAGACTGCCCAGGACGCCCGGCCCTCGTCCCGGCGCTGGTCCCGGCACTGGCGTCTCTAAGCTAAGAACCCCAGCAGGAAGCAGGACTCTTGGAGGCCCTTTTTTCTTTTCCTTTTCTTCGGCGCTGGCAGTGAAACCCCGGCCCTGGCCCTTTTTGAAAATATTTGTGTATCTTGAGATAGTGTCTTGTTAAATTGCTGAAGCTGGTCTCAAACTTGTGACCCTCCTGCCTCAGCCTCCCTAGTAGCTGGGATGACAGATGTGTGCCATCACACTCAGGTCTTTTTTCTTTTTTGTTGCTGTCTTCCTTGGTGCTGGGACTCAGACCTGGGGCTCTGCCCCCAAACTCCATCCCAGCCCCGTTTACTGTAAAACAGGTTAAGTGTAGAAATGAGATGCTGGGCGTATGAGAACAAGCAGAGCAGTGGACTGCAAGAGGAGACCCTAAACACACGTGTGTACACACACGCATGTGCGTGCACACAAAAAAAGTGCACGGGAATCAGAGATGGCCTTGGAGATCATGAAGGAGCTTGGCGCGGTGGCTCAGCCTGTAACCCCAGCACTTGGGAGGCTGAAGCAGGAGGGTCACCATGAGTTCAAGGCCAGTCTGGGCTCCAATGTCATGCTGGTCAGGAGTGTCC
>PVLA01014533.1:0-29967 GCA_004027455.1 Hydrochoerus hydrochaeris | reverse complement strand
AGGAGGAGGAGGAGGAGGAGGAGGAGGAGAACTTTGATGCTGGCCACGTGAGCCAAAGTTTCTGTGACAGCGAAGTGGAGGAGGGATAGAGACACAGGGAATGCAGACCTCCTTGATTCAGATGTCAAAGAAAACAGCTCGGTGAGCATATACTTGACTAGTTAAAATGTTGCAAAATGGCCATGCTACCAAATGGAAGGACCCAGTGTTAGAGCCAGGTCTGAAAATATAGTCAGATCTTGGCAGGAGTGAAACCTACTGGACAGAAGACCAGCAAGGCCATTCAGTGCTGGACATTGTAATGGATGAACTTGTGCTATGAAATACACAAAGGCTGAAATGCAAGTACAATGGTCAGTATGCACCAAGAGCCATATTCAAAAATGTATTTATCATGACACCTCACTAGCTGCTGAGCTGAAAGCATTCATAGGTCTGCCGTACTTAGCAGGCTTCTCAGGGTGATCTCAGGAAAGTAAAAGACTTATGGAAAAGTGATGGGTCAAAATATAGCAAAAAAATTTATGTCCCTGTAGATACAAAGACTTATTATGCTTTCAATTCAGACATTTATCCTGGAACTCGGCCATCAAGTCCTCATATGTATAGTAATGAGACAAATGACGTTGTAAACAGACTTGTTGCTCCCTTCTCCCAAACTAATCGGAATGTGACACTGGGCAATTGGTTTACCAGTTTCCAACTGATGTTACATTTGCTAACAGAGCAGGACTTGACCAGCGTGAGAGCTGAATACAGAAACAAAGCAGAAATTTCAACAGAAATGTTGCAATTTCAAAACACAGAATCATACAGAAAAACGTTTGGATTTCTTGGCCTTGTATATGGCCAAGAAAAATAAACTGGTACTGCTGATGTCCACGTTGCACTGTGACGGAAATATTGATAGGGAAACCTGGAAGAAACGGAAGCCTGAGATGGAAATTTACAACAAAACCAAAGGTGGAGTAGATGCTGTTGAAGAGTTATACAGCAACTACGATGTCACTGGAAACACACAGCATTGGCCACTGATTGTGTTTTGCTAATCCTAAATATAGTTGATAATATACAGGAAAAAAATGATGTGAAAAATATCATGGCAATTCTCTTAGAGGATTGGGACTGCAGCTCATAAGAGATCATTTATAGCAGAGGAAAAACAAAACACTTCTGCCCAGAGAACTATGCAAAAAAAATTGTGGAGCTCACTGCTGAGCTGACAGGTAGACAGGCAGGTGCAGCATCACAGAGACTCCTAGGACAATAGGAAAACTGCTCTACCAGAAAGTTCAGGAAAACAACACACACACGTTATCAGTGTAAGTGATACTTGGCGCATGAGCATGAATTTGTCACGTGTGACGACTGCCTTGTGTGTGAGGGTAGAAGCAAAGCTTGTTTCTGCGGTAGAGCTCTATTGGTATTTTCACTGTAGTTAATACAGGAATTTACATCTGATGTTATCTTTGAGGTTTTGTAAGCAAGTACACGGCTGATGTGAAAATGTGGATGTCGATTCTGAATGCGAAATACATATTAAGAATTTTATAATTTATTTTGATATTTTATGTTCCTGTTACACCCCATGAAAAGTAATAAGAATCTCCTGAAAAAACAGCAAGACCACTAAGATGTCAAGTATGTCCCACAAAAAGGCCTGGAAAGCAAAACACATGTGCTGTATTGTAAGCGGTGCATGTCTATGGAAAGTGTGGTGGCTGTCTGTAAAGTACCTTAGGTGTGATAATTGAAGTAAAGGCTTGTTTTTTTTGCAGAGTGCTATTGGTATTTTCACTGTAGCTCATATGGGAATTTATTTCTGATGTTCTCTTTTAGAAAAAACTAGTTGATGATGAGAATTTTGATGCTTTTTTGTAAATACTACATAAATATTAAAAATTCAATACTTTATTTTTGTGATTTTTTTCCTGTTAAGTGCTCATTGTTCAATATCATAAAATTCATAAAATTCAAATTAATATTCATCAATAGAACTATTCCAAAGAATAAACATGGGTCTGACACACTTTCTTTTTTCTTTTTCTTTTCTTTTTTTTTTTTGTCTTTTTGAGACAGGGTCTCGCTATGCAGTTCAGGCTGGCCTTGAGCTCACTCTGTAGCCCAGGCTGGTCTCAAACTTGCAACGATCCTCCTGCCTCAGCCTCCCAAGTGCTGGAGTTACAGGCATGAGCCACCACGCCCGGCTTACACACTTTCTGCACCTTGAGGACAAAATTAGTCTTATGCTTAGGAGAAGCAGACTGAGGTACCTAGAGAAGACTATCAGGATGTCTGAACGTGCTTTCAAGTAGGCCAATAAATAAATGAGAAATAGCTATATAAACAGGCAAAGCCAAGTACAATAGCACACACCTATAATCCCAGAACTCTGGAAGGCTAAGACAGGCAGGTTGCAAGTTCAAGACCAGTGTGGACAACCTAGCATTTTCATGAGGTTGTGTCTCAAAATATAAAATTTTAAAAGAACTGGGAATGTAGCTCAGTGAAAAAGCCCTGAGTTCAGTACCAAAAGAAAAAAGTCATCATTATATGTAAGTGATGGCTACACTGATGTTCATTATACTTTTGCTTCAATTTTTTTCCCACATGTTTGAAATTTAAAAATTAAAAAGCAGAGCACAGTGGTGCATGCCTGTCATCCTCATTGCTTGGGAGGCCGAGGCAGGAAAATCACTTGAGCCAGGAGTTTGAGACAACATAATAGGATCCCATGCTAAAAAACAGAGCAAGAAAAGGAAGTTAAAATAGGAAGAAAATGTTCAGCTGGGCAGCGACTCAGCAGCCTGAGACAGTATGTACCTGTGGCAGCAGTACTCAGGAGACTGAGACAAGAGAATCACTTTGAGTTCAAGGCCAGCCTGAGTTCATGGCCAGCTTAGAGTATACAGCCAGAACGAACGAACAAACAAAAAAAAGAAAGAAAGAAAAAGAGAAAAAAAAGAGCAAAAAGAAGTGTTCAAATAGGAAGGAGAACAAGGGAGGGAGATGGGGGGCAGGAAGAGAATAAAGGGAAAATGGAAATAAAGCTTTCATAAATAAGGAAGGGGCGAGGGATGGAAGGGCAGAGAATGGTGGGAAAGAAGAAACAAGGTATATAATACATAACTACAAATTCCCTATGGTGAATATAATTATTATGTACACGAAAAGTGATGTACTATTTATGTTAAATATGCAAAAAAAAGTTAAACTATTGTTGTAGTAATTATGGAATTAGCCACACATGGTGGCACATGCCTGAAATCCTGGCACTAAGTAGGCTGATGCAGGAGGATCACCATAAACTCAAGGCCAGGTTCACAGTGAGACTCTGTCTCAAAAACAAAGGAAGAAAAAAGGAAAAAAAAGAATGCAAGAAAGAAAATTATGGCACTAAAAAATTGCTGTTTTGCAACCATTAAAGTAATAACTAATTAGGCAAGACTCATTAACAGAGCTAAGGCTACTGGATAAAAATCTGAAGACAATGAAGATATTTACAATCGCAGTGTATCTACCCAGAGATAGTTCCAAAAGGCTACGACGGAGATTTTACCGTGAAGAACCCCAGCCGACTCCCAGGGTCAGGAGATTAGGGTTAACATCTCCATGAATGCACAGGGACCCAACATGGCTTCAGTGGTCTTCTGATCAAGCATTTATAACCTGAATCAAGTCTCAGGCAACATCAGGTGAACCAAATTAAGGGAAATTCCACACTGCAGGCCAGAGACCCTCAAAAATGGCAGTGTAGCCAAGCATGTTGGAATACTCCTGTAATGTCAGCTATTCAGGAGGCTGAGGCAGGAGAGTACCAAACTGAGCCCAGGCCAGACAATTTAGGAAGAACTGTCTCAAAAACAAAAACAAACAAAAAACCAACCAAGAGAACAGGAAGGGAAAGGAAGGGGCGGAGGGAAGGGTGTCTTTAGCACAGATCCTGTATAGCTTTAGCACAGCACTGGGTAAGGTATAAAAGCTCAGCCAACTCTTTTTGATTTATTTAATAAATGCTGAGAAGAGAGGAGATGGGGCTGCCTAGATGCTTTTTGATCTTCCGATAATCCTCAGGTTAAATGTGTAAGGGGTACAAATAACTTCCGGCAATCAGACCTGTGGTTTCAAGCTGAAATCCAGAGGTAAACTAAGACAGGACCTGGAGGCTCTGTGGTCTGGCCTCCCTCCGGCCTTATTCTCTTCCTGATTTTCTGGGCTTCCCAACTTGCCTGGAAGGTCATGTGTGTGTGTGTGTGTGTGTGTGTGTGTGTGTGTGTGTGTGTGTGTGTTACTGGGGTTTGAACCTTTGTTCATGTCAGGGAAGTGCTCTATCAGTGAACTACATCTCCAGTCCTCTTTAAAATGTTGAGACAAGATCTCACTAAATTGCCCTGGTCTGGCCTGGAACTTGGAATCTACCTGCCTCAGCCTCCTGAGTAGCTGGAATTAAAGGCATGTGTCACTACACCTGACTTGTCTGAGAATGCCCAGGAGGGAGGGGAGAGTCTTCAGGGTACTGCTCTCACATGACCTTCCTCCAGCTTCTACACACCGGGCTCTGCTCAGCTGTATCAGTGCCTCAGATTTGCCCTAAACCGTCCCAGTCTGGAGCTTGTCACAGAAAGTGGCCAAGAAGTTGGACAGACTACAAGTTTAGGGTCTGATAGGCCTGGGACAGCATCTTATGGACTGGATGACACTTTTGATCAAGTGTCTGACTTCAGGCCCGTCCCACTGGTGGTTTGGGATAACTTCTTCTTCTGCAAAATGTAGATAAACCAGGTGTGGTGGCCCATGCCCGTAATCCTAGCAGCCTGTAATCCCAGCACTCCAGAGGCTGAGACAAGAAGATCACCGTGAGTTCAAAACCAGCCAACATGGGGTATGTAGTGAGATCAAGGCTAGCCTGAACTACATAGCGAGACCCTGTTGGAAAAAAAAAAAAAAGCTGAAAAAAAATGTGGGTAAAACTGACTTCTACCCGCAAAACGGCTGCAAGAAGCAGGAAGCCCTGGATTCAAATCCTACTCCACTATTTACCATCTTGAGAGCTGCAGAATGTTGCTTGGTCTCTGTGCCTAACAAGAGCTCCTGCCTTACAGCTTTATGCGACCCTTGGCTATGTAAATACATTAGTGTATTGTTATTGCTAGAGGGCTGGCCTGGAATATGCTCGTATTCTGCGTTTTAGGATTTAGATCCCAGGATTCGCTATTTAACTTCGTGCCTCCGTTTCTTCACCTGTAGGATGTGGGTCGTTCCAGTAGTAACTAACTACCACACAAAGACTGTGGGGCAATTGAATGCGTGAGTACTTCGAAAGCACCTGACACATGGTAGTGCTACTACTGCTGTTATTCAAAATAAAGCTTTGCTTCCAGGTGTGGAGGTGGGATTGAGAAGGAAGAAGACGCATCCGGAGGACTTTTTAAGTTAGGGACTCTGGCTTCCCGCTCGCTCCCAATCAGCGGGGCCGGGGAGAGCCCCGCCCCCTCCTCGCCCCGCCCCTTCCCGCCTTCCCAGATCTGCCCTAATCTCGCGCACTTTCAAAGTGCGCGAGCTCGGCCGGGAGCCGGGGCCGGCCGTTGGTTGGGTTAAGCTATCTGTCACACTGGGTAAGGGGGACTTAAGGGCCTACGCATCCTCATTTTTCGCATCTTTAGCTTGCAAGTCCCACGTTCTGGTCTTCATGTGTACTTTCAGTTCTCTCTATGTGTTCAGACTCCCAGAAGGGAGCTTCACAGACTAAGGAGACGGTCCTCGTTCCTCTGTGCGGCGGCCTCCCCCTCTGGACGGGGAACCAGTGGTAGAGGACGACGGCAGGCGGGGGGGGGGGAGGAGGAGGCGGCCCTAGCGCCATTTTGTGGGAACGAAGTGGCACCAGGGCTGTTCTCAGATCCCTCAGTGCTACCGTTTCCCTGTCGCGCTTTTTTAGCAGCAGCCTAGAGGGTGAGTCGCGGGCGCTTCTCACTGGGACGCCCTAGGTGCGTCGGTTCTCGCACTGGGGACAGCCTAAAGCAGACGGAGCGGCTTCGGCCTACGCCCCGGTAAGGGAGCCTTGGAGTCTGGCCTGGCTCGCGCGGCGGCGTTGCTAGGACTGGGCGCGGGGTGGCGGCCGGCGCTGGAGCGGGGGCGCGGGGTCGTGGAGGCTCGGGGCCCAGCTGCGCTTCTGCCTTGCGGACTTCGCTTCCCGGGCAAAGCGCGCCCATTCGGGCCTCGGCCCCCTCGGCGCTGCCCCGGGCCGCCCTGAAAACTCCTTCCTGCCTCGGCTGTAGCGCACTGGCTTCTGGGAGGTGGCGGTTCCCCCCCCCCCATCGCGGGCGACCTGTGGCCGCTGTCTTAGCGGGCCAAGTTTGAGGAGCCACCCAAAATGAGGAACTGCCCCCTCTTCTCTTGGCTCCCTGTTCCTCTTTTTATTTGTTAGTTTTTTTAGTACATGTACTATTTATTAGTACGCAGATCATGCAATTTGCACTCATTTTGGGGAGTGGTTACAGGTACATACCACAACTTCTTTTTTTAAGGCCCCTTCCTGTTCTCCTCCAATTCCCAATGCCAATTTTCATTCCTGTTGATACTATTAATCTAAATTCATGTTTACATTAATTTAACTGGGTTTATTCCTTGCTCTTCTTGCTCGGGTCTCAAAAAACTCGGCTTGAGAATTGCTTCCTTAAAGAAATCTAGATAGACCCAGACACACTCTGCAATCAGTTTAGGTTCTTCCTGCTGCTCAGGTTTATTTACTCTTGTGGTTGGAATTAAAGGGTTGCTTGTTTACTATGTTTTTTTGGACGTTGTAACCAGGATGCCAAGGGAGATTTGGTTACACTTGACAGCATTAAAGCATTCAGTAAATACATACTGAATGAACTTAGACCTCACTTTTGATTAAGAAATCAGTGTCTTTTGCTTTGGACTTTTTCAGAGACTTTAAAAAAAGTATAAGAATTCAGATGGCAAGAATTTTTCTGATCTTGGATGGGGAGAGAGGGAAGGATGAGTGAAGAAAGGGAAGTAAAAATGGTTAAGATGTGATACATATCGCCTCCCCAAGGTTGTAGTTATTATGTATTGTAACCAGTGCAAAACATTTAAATTTTTTTTTCTGAAATTATCAGATGATTTAAAGGAGACAGTTACTTTGACATGCCTGTTAATTATTCATCTCTTTCTCTTCAGGAGAAGATAAAAGATGTCTGAATATATTCGGGTAACAGAAGATGAGAATGATGAACCCATTGAAATACCATCAGAAGATGATGGAACGGTGCTGCTGTCTACAGTTACAGCCCAATTTCCAGGGGCATGTGGGCTACGCTACAGGAATCCAGTCTCTCAGTGTATGAGGGGTGTCCGCCTGGTTGAAGGAATTCTGCATGCCCCAGATGCCGGCTGGGGAAATCTGGTATATGTTGTCAACTATCCCAAAGGTTTGTTATCATTTGGCTTTGCAGTAAAGCTGTGTATGGTTGAGTTTGTGTCGTAGATCATGGCCTCATTTCAAAGCAAAATATCTCCTACTACCCAAGTAATTCCTTGAACTGTTAGACTGTTCAGAAGACCACCTAGTGGTTCCTAGTTGATGGAAATTGAAAGTTTTAAAGAGAAATCTATGTATTTAATACATTATCTCAACAAACATTGCCAAATTAATAGCAAATTTAGGAAATTACTAAGAATGCCTTGTACTTATATCAGTCTGTACATAGATTGTTCTGGAGTGTCCCACTATATTGGTTTGGTCTGTGTCCTTGCAGTCTTGATTATTAATTAACTTCTTTTTCTCTTAAAATGAATGTTATGGTACTCCCAAGTTTTCAGTAGTGTAGAAGGCTGGGAATGTCGCTCAGTGGTAGAGCATTTGCCTAGCATTTGTGTTCAGTCCCCAGCATTGCCAAAAAAAATCTTCAGTAGTGTAGTTCCAGTTATAATTTTAATGTTTTCGTCTTATTTGTGCTACTTTTTTAAGACAGTAGGAAATCTATAATAGTTACTGTATTGTGTATTGTTGTCCTTTAAATAGTTGCTCAACTTTAGGTTTGTAAAGTCAATTGAATTATACAGTTCCTTGGAATTAGTTGGTTGCTGAGTGGGGCTAGGGGGCTGTTCTTTCCTTAGCCTTCACTCCAGCTGGTTTACAGGCAGGGACTTAGCTTCTTTCCTTGTTTTCCCCCATCTGTGCTCTGGCTGGCTCACAGGTAGGGGCTTAGCTTGCTTCTTTATTCTCCCCAGTCCATGATCCGCCTGGCTCACAGCAAGTGGCTTAGCTTCCTTCCTTGTTCTGCCCCATCGGATCTGTGCTTCTATTCTGCCTGTTGCTGCTGACATGCTAAGCCTAAGAAAAGACTATGAGGGTTTCGTTTTGTTTAATTTTGTTTCTGTTTTTCGAGACAGCATCTCCTTATTACCAGTTTGCCTGGGCTGGGCTTATATTGTTTTGTTTTGCTTGCTTGCTTGTTTTTGAGACAGTCTAGATGCATAGTTCAGGCTGGCATAGTAGCTATGTAGCCAAGGCTGACCTTCAACTAGAAGGTCCTACCTTAGTCTCCCTCCTCACAGTTTATCAGTGTGTACCTCCATCTGTGCCTGGCTTCCATGTGCCATTTCTTAAATCATTGGCTATATAGATTAATATTTATCCCTATGAGGAGACTGCCTGGAGAAGTAGTTGACATGATTGCAGAGATGAAGGGACTCCCTGGAGCAACAGCACAGAGTTCCTGAAATGCATGGCTAAAGTTTAAAGCTGGCCTGAGAGGCAGCAGCCAGGCAGGGTCAGAAACAGATTCTCCTTAGATACGTTCGCTCCAGCCACTGCTCTCTCCGTCCCAGATGGCTTGCTCAGATTAGGTCAAAATGCGTCACATAACACACCATCCTATTCCCTTCCTGTCCCCTGACATGAATGCCTGTACAGATGTTTCTCCTCTTACACCTTGAGTTAAGAATAAAAGACCAGGGGTTCCTCAGCTCAGGGCTGCTTGTGGAGGCTTTCTCACCCTGAGAGCCTTGGCGGGACAGCCCCTCTGGGCCTCTTGGGTTTGAACTGGACTTTGATTCTGAGTAATCTCTCAACCTTTATGCGGCCACGGTCATGTACAGTAGCAAGTGGTGCTCCGTGTGAGGTCTTTTTGAAATTCAGTGTAGAGGACCGACCTCTTTAACGCCTGGAAAAGGAACAAGGATTTCTGACTCCTCATCATGGTAAGGGGACATAGACAGCCACGGAAGAGCCTGGCAAGTCTACAACGAGGTCAAAGGCTAGGTTTTTTCAACTCAGAGGTTACAACTGTCCAGTTGCTGAGTGGGGTAGTGTCTCTTTGCATACTCTTTTTCTCTTAACTTTTGGCTTTGCCGTCTCACCTGTGTTACTATTATTGGCCAAACTCCAAAGAAGAAAAAAAAGAAGTGCTCTTACCTCCTTTGCCCACTTTGGGAGCCTCATTTACTCTTCTGCCTCCTTCTGTCATGGAGGCCCTCCTTGTTGGTTTTGGATCTTCTATGGAGACATTCCTAAAAGAGACCTGATCCTGATGGGGAGGCAGGGGCATATCCACTGTTCAGAGAGAATAGGGACCCTCACCATGAGCATCTCCCTTACCCATTGTTTGAGTAATTTAGAAACAGTATTGCTGAGAACGACTCACACAGCCCTTTTACAAAGGGGATCACAGAATCAATTGGCCCTAGCTATGAAATGACCTCTTGGGATTGGAGATTTCTGATGAATTTTGCTCACTATCACCCAGTTCAGCATTTGGTTACAGGAATGCAAGGATGCAGGATTGTCTATTGATAATTTAAACACCAGTGTACCCTTCCATGAACTGAGGCATTTATATTGGTGTTTCTGTAGACCCATACCCGGTTTCCATGCATGCCTCTTTACAGTTGGGTGAAGCACGTTAAATGCCATTTACTCTTATGCTTTTCTAACATGGGATCACCCTCATAAATTAAAACGTAGTGGCCTTCTAACTCTTCAGACTTTCAACTCTGGCATATTAAACATATTGGGTATACTTCATAATCCTCCAGGTCAGACAGTAATAGGATAGCCTAATGAGTTCCTTAAGATTCGATTATTAAAACAGAATAAGGGATAATATGATGGAGAAACTTCCCTCACAAAAACAAGTATCTAAATCACTGTTTAAATTTTTTAAACAGTGATTCCAACAACTACAGTATTGAAAAGCATTTCATACTTGGTAAAGACAGAGCAAAGCAATTGGTCCTTTTACCCTTCCCCATTGTTGGGAGCACAGTAGCTGGGCCCAGCATAATTACTGACCTGGGGGAGGGGATATGCATCTGTTTTGTCACCCACAGGCCCTTCTCAGGTTCCCAAAAAGACTATATTCCTCTGTATTATGTGGCACCAGCCGACAAGCAACCTCAACCCCAAACTGCAGAAGATGGCACTTCCACTCTGGGGACAGGCAACAAGAGAAGGAAAAATGATGTGCTGCCATCCACCACCCGAGCATCAGGACCTACCTGGGGAGAGATTAAACAACTCACTGCTCAAGCTGAACAAATCCTGCAGAGCACTGGTGTGCCTCACACACTAGAAAACTTCTTTTTGGCAATGCTCGCACAAGTCACCTATAACTCTAAGTTGGCAAAGGTAAAAGGGATCCTTTTTATTCTGATTCTGCTTAGCTGTACACCAAAAGTAACTGGCACGGTGTGTTGGGCACATGTGCCTACACCTCCTGTGCTTGATGTCACCTGAGAAGACCCCGAGCCTCCCCTGTTTTCTGACAGTACCTCATACTGGTAGAGCCTGGTCACGTCCTCTTGGCCCTATAAGGGATTTTGGTGTAGAGATTATGGCCAGTCTGGATACTCTCAGTGACCTGCATTTACTTCCACGTGAATGATACTTTTTTGGCTGAAGGGTTCCCCCTCTGTCTGGTCTCTAATGTCACTAATAGTTCTTACTGGGTTCCCTTTTGTCCCAGATGGTATATGAAACGTATTTTCATTGTGCTGAAACACTAAGGGGGTCTTTATCAATACCCGCAAAGTCCTCTCTGTCTGGTAGACACCTTCCAGTATCCCTGTGTGTTCTCATCTGTGGGTACCTGTAAGAGATGGCCTAGGTGGGCTAGACTTCATTGACATGAATTTCTCCACCAATTTCTCCATTATTCATCTTGCTTATATTTTAACTAGAAAATTGGGGACCTCATAATTTGATGGCATTGTAGTCTAATTCAGCCTGGAATTATGCTTTGCCTTTTATTTATGGTGGCAGCCCACCTTCCTCTAGTCTTGGGCTTGCTAGGCTTTTACTACACCTCTCCTCGGGTACCCTACCTTTTCCCTGTGAAATCCTTGCATGCCTAATCATTCTCTTCCTCCCTCATTGTCAAAATTAGCCACTGTCAACACATGAGTGACACTCTCATGGATTGCTCATGGTGCTTCTGAGCATGTCCTGCTCTGCATTTTATGTCCATGCATTTTAGCTCTCACTAATCAGGAACCCAGGATAATTGAGTATAGCTGCTTTAGCTACCAATACAGTCCCTTAAAGGCCCTTAATCCCCCCCCCTCCAAGCCACCTGGTTGATTCTTATAAATATTTCTCAACTGAATATTATACACATTGTGGTATTCAAGACAGCAAGACAGAGCAGTTGGCTCTCTGCCAGTCACTCAAGTGAGAAATTACACTCTTGAACAAATCACCTCAACACTCAAATGTACTGGATAAAAACACTTTCTGAGTGTTTTGATTACAGCTGTCGTTGTGGCTACTGCATTGGCCCCAGAACATTACCTCAGAATTACTGACCCAAACTAACATTGAGACAAGAGATCCTGTGAAGACTTGACACCTTTGAGGCAGCTGTCCACTGGCTCAGCAAACACTAACAGGCCCAGTGGACACAACAGTTTTGATACCAGGTGTTGCTCAATGTGCCTTGCTCTCATGCCTTTCAGTCATTGTGAATCTTCGGAGGAGGTCCACTGCCTTCTCCATGGTGCTTTTCATACAAATCTAGATGGGGAAATTGCTATGGGAATTGGCTCTTGGTCTCAACCTTTGCATTTGAATTCTTGGTTTTTTGGGGGTCTTAACTGTAGTTCAGGCTGGCCTTGAACTCACTATGTAGTTCAGGCTGGCCTCAAATTTGTGGCAGTCTTCCTGCCTTAGCCTCCTGAGTGCTGAGATGACAGTTGTATGCTACTATATCAAGTACGTTTAGATTCCGACGGTTAGTGGAATGATTTTTTTTTTTCTGCTCTTTCTTGCAGCCCTGAAAGTGTACTCTGTAAACTGTCCCAATGGACCCTCCATGCAGAAGCCATGAAGATCTCCTATAACCAGCTCAATATCCCTCTAGCCTATACTCCACTTTCTGTTCGATCTGGACAAAACAAAAAAGGGGAAATTGAGACTGTGCCTGGAGAAGTAGTTGACATGATTGCAGAGACGAAGGGACTCCCTGGAGCAACAGCACAGAGTTCCTGAAATGCATGGCTAAAGTTTAAAGCTGGCCTGAGAGGCAGCAGCCAAGCAGGATCAGAAACAGACTCTGCTTAGATACGTTCGCTCCCGCCACTGCTCTTTCCGTCCCAGATGGCTTGCTCAGATTAGATCAAAATGCGTCACATAGCACACCGTCCTGTTCCCTTCCTGTCCCCTGACATGAATGCCTGTACAGATGTTTCTCCTCTTACACCTTGAGTTAAGAATAAAAGACCAGGGATTCCTCAGCTCAGGGCTGCTTGTGGAGGTTTTCTCACCCTGAGAGCCTTGGCGGGACAGCCCCTCTGGGCCTCTTGGGTTTGAACTGGACTCTGATTCCGGTACTCTCTCATCCTCTGCGCCACATGTTTCTATGCAGCGACGTACCCCAATTTTGAGGATTTCTTTTTTTCTGGTCCGGTAGTGATATGGAACCTAGAGCATTAGGCACACTAAGCAAGTGTTCTTACAAAATTTATGTGTTTATTACTTAAAATTTGGAAAAAGGAAAATTTAAATCACCCTTAAATCCATGTGTCACAAAAATTGTGTGTAGCCTTTAAGTTATGCGCCTTCCAATAATTAAGCAATTATGTTTAATGGCTACCATAGTAAAATGTCATTTTTGTGGGATGGGGATAACTGAAGGTCAAACCCAGGGGTACTCTACCACTGAGCTACATCCTCAGCCCTTATTTTTTGAGATGGTCTCAAGTTATCAGTTTAGTGTCAAACTTGGCAGTACTCCTGCCTTAGCCTCCTAAGTAACAGATTGCAAGCTTGTGTCACCACGCCCAGCAAATACCTGAGGCACCTAGGCTTTGTTGTGTTCTTATGAGCTATCACCACTCCTTGCCAAGTTAAGTGTTTTTACTGTTCTTAGAGTCTGTGCTTCTCATTTCTAAATGTAGGGAATAATATGTTTTTAAAGGAGTAATAAATGAAGATTTCTAAAAGACTTGTGTTCATTTTGTTTAGATAACAAAAGGAAAATGGATGAGACGGATGCTTCATCAGCGGTTAAAGTGAAAAGAGCAGTCCAGAAAACATCAGATTTAATAGTACTGGGTCTTCCATGGAAAACAACTGAGCAAGATCTAAAAGAATATTTTAGTACCTTTGGAGAAGTTCTTATGGTGCAGGTAAGTTTTATTTCATTCAGCAATTAGTCGTTGCCCATGAATAAGCCCCTAGCATTCCTCTTACTTCACTGACCCTGGCCTTTGTGTTCAGTAGAGGAGTTGTAATGTTAGTTACACAGTATTTGGAGAGAATGCTGAAAAGTCAGTGTGACTGCCTAAACACTGGAATTGTAAGATTATTGCATGGAGACTTAAGAGAAAAGGCATTACCTTTTATAAATCGGTATAATTACCACTGCTGTAAATATGATCTACATTTCCACGTGGTGCTTTTTTTTGAGTCAAGGTCTTAGGGTGGCTCAGGCTGGCCCAAGACTTGGTCCAGGTCCTACCAAAGTGCTGTGATTATCACTCTTGGCCCCTCCTGTTGTTTTTCCTTCAATACTAAAACTATTTAGCTGCTGTATGCAGTTGAAGCCTTTCCGATTCTATGTCAGGAAATTGATTTGTGGGGTATGTAGTTTTAGCAGAATAATTTTATTCATGTTTTCCAGGTCAAGAAAGATCTTAAAACTGGTCATTCAAAAGGGTTTGGCTTTGTTCGTTTTACGGAATATGAAACCCAGGTGAAAGTTATGTCCCAGCGACATATGATAGATGGGCGGTGGTGTGACTGTAAGCTTCCCAACTCTAAGGTACTTTGCTCTTTTTTCTTCTGTACTCTGGAAATTTTGCTGACAAACTTCTTAGAAGATACTAAAATAAAACATAGCACTTAGAAAACACTGTAGCATAGTATATTTGTGAAGCCTTTGTTTTTCTAGGGCCTTACTGCATGCTGAATATTTTATGTTGATTTGAAATATTTAGTTTCTTACTCTTCCAAACTAAAGCTGATGTTTTGTTTCTTGCAGTGCTTGTGATCGAACTTTTGCACATTCTATCTAGTGCTCTACCGCTTAAGCTACTGCTATCCACCCAAACTCTTCCTTATATTCTTTCATTTTTGTTCTCAGTTTCTTCCACAGTTGTCTGTTAGAACAAAAAGTTGATCAGAATCCATTAATCCCAGCCAGGCATGGTGGCACATGCCTATAATCCCAGCACTCTAGAAAACTGAAGAAAATCACAGTTTGAACCCAGCCTGAGCTACTTGGTGACTGACTTAGCAAGTCCCTGTTGCAAAATAAGTTTTTAAAAAGGAATAAGGGTTTAGCTTAGGGAGCATACCTTGGATTTAATCTCTTAATACACACTCAACAAATAGGACTTTTGTAAAGGCCTAACTTGTTCCAACAAGGCAGATAAGACTTGCTTAGTTGGAGCCTTATCATGCTTTAATTTGGAGTATTTCTTAGTCTCTTGACTCTAAAGAAAATGTGCACCCCGTACGAGGGATTGAACCCAAGGAGCACTAACTACCTCCCTTGTGGTGCCACCCCGCCACACACACACGTGCCATAGCATCTCAGTGAGTTTGTCTGTGCTAGCCTCAAACTGGATCCTGCCTCGGCCTCCTGAATAGGACTACCGGAATGTGCCACCATGCCCTTCTTTCCTAGAATGCTTTTGTAATTTAAAACTTTATTGAAGGGCTACAAGGTAGAGAAGTCTAGATACGAGGCTCTAAGAGTATGTGTGCTTCTCAGTGCTGCACCCGCTGTACATGACAGAGATTTAGTGATCTCTCTCCCATGGTGTTCTTTGCGTTGTTCATTATTTCTGATGTTTTTCCTTTTGGTTTGATCAGCAAAGCCCGGATGAGCCTTTGAGGAGCAGAAAGGTGTTTGTTGGGCGTTGTACAGACGACATGACTGCTGATGAGCTGCGGCAGTTCTTCAGTCAGTATGGAGAAGTGGTGGATGTCTTCATCCCCAAGCCGTTCAGGGCTTTTGCCTTTGTTACTTTTGCAGACGATCAGGTATTTTTCTTAGTAATTTTCTCCGCTAATTAGGCAATTTCTCTTGAACTTTTCCCATCCAGCTTTTCAAACCTTGTCATTTTGGCTAAGCTTTCTGACCTTGTAAGGTACAGGATATGTGGGCCAGTGTTTGTGGGGTACTCTTTATACATATTTTTCAGGATGGGCTTTTGGAGTGTCACATATCTTTACAAAAGGAACAAATTTTACTGTTAATGTTACTAAAGCTAAAGGCTGTGTTGGAAGTTTAAATGAAATGAGCATTCACTGCTTTATTTTTCCTCCAAATTATGCTTAAACTCTTAGGTTTTGTTGCTATTTTGGTGCATCAATCAGTGGTTTAATCTTTTGTTTATACCTTTATTTCTTATAGGTTGCCCAGTCTCTTTGTGGAGAGGACTTGATCATTAAAGGAATCAGCGTGCATATATCCAATGCTGAACCTAAGCACAGTAGCAATAGACAGTTAGAAAGAAGTGGAAGATTTGGTGGTAATCCAGGTGGCTTTGGGAATCAGGGTGGGTTTGGAAACAGAGGGGGTGGAGCTGGCTTGGGAAATAATCAGGGTAGTAACATGGGTGGCGGGATGAATTTTGGTGCTTTTAGCATTAATCCAGCAATGATGGCTGCAGCCCAGGCTGCGCTGCAGAGCAGCTGGGGCATGATGGGCATGCTAGCCAGTCAGCAGAACCAGTCGGGCCCCTCGGGTAACAACCAAAGCCAGGGCAACATGCAGAGAGAACCGAATCAGGCTTTCGGCTCTGGAAACAACTCTTACAGTGGTTCTAATTCTGGTGCTGCAATTGGTTGGGGCTCAGCATCCAATGCAGGATCAGGCAGTGGTTTTAATGGAGGCTTTGGCTCAAGCATGGATTCTAAGTCTTCTGGCTGGGGAATGTAGACAGTGGGTTATGGGTAGTTGATACAGAAAGGTGGGAATTTTTCTAAACTCATGGTAAGTATATTGTAAAATACATATGTACTAAGAATTTTCAAAATTGGTTTGTTCAGTGTGGAGTATATTCAGCAGTATTTTTGACATTTTTCTTTAGAGAAAAGAAGAGCTAAAGGAATTTTATAAGTTTTGTTACATAAAGGGTTGAAATATTGAGTGGCTGAAAGTGAACTGCTGTTTGCCTGATTGGTAAACCAAGACACTACAATTGGTATCAAAAGGTTTCTCTTGTAATATTTTATCCCTGGACTTGTTACGTGAATTCTTTGCATGTTCAAAGTGTTAGCCATTGATTAGAACTACATTCTTTCTCCTTTTTAATTTGAGCCCCACCATATAGATTTTTTCCTTAGGAAAATCTCCTTTTGGGAGATCATGCTGTCACCGTGTTTGGTTCTTTTGGTTTTGTTTTTAACACTTGTCTCCCCTCACATACAAAAGTACAATATGAAGCCTTCATTTAATCTCTGCAGTTCATCTCATTTCAAATGTTTATGGAAGAAGCACTTCATTGAAAGTAGTGCTGTAAATATTCCGCCATAGGATTACTTCTGTCTACATGCTTTCTCATTCAAGAACTCGTCATCACACTGCACGGGCCGCGTCTTTGACGGTGGGTGTCCCATTTTTATCCGCTACTCTTTATTTCATGGAGTCGTATCAACGCTGTGAACGCAAGGCTGTGATATGGAACCAGAAGGCTGTTTGAACTTTTGAAACCTTGTGTGGGATTGATGGTGGTGCCGAGGCATGAAAGGCTAGTATGAGCGAGAAAAGGAGAGAGCGCGTGCAGAGACTTGGTGGTGCATAATGGATATTTTTTAACTTGGCAAGATGTGTCTCTCAATCCTGTGGCTTTGGTGAGAGTGTGCAGAGAGCAATGATAGCAAATAATGTACGCATGTTTTTTGCATTCAAGGGACATCCACATCTGTTGGAAGACTTTAAGTGAGTTTTGTTCTTAGATAACCCACATTAGTTGAATGTGTTAAGTGAAATGATACTTGTACTTCCCCTTCCCCTTTGTCAACTGCTGTGAATGCTGTATGGTGTGTGTTCTCCTCTGTTACTGACTTGTAAGTGTGGTAACGTGAACTGAAGCTGATGGGTTGAGAACATGGACTGAGCTTGTGATGTGCTTTGCAGGAGTACTTGGAAGCAGAGTTCACCAGTGAGCTCAGGTGTCTCAAAAGAAGGGTGGAAGTTCTCATGTCTGTTAGCTCCCCATAAGAATGCTGTTTGCTGCAGTTCTGTGTCCTGTGCTTGGATGCTTTTTATAAGAGTTGTCAATGTTGGAAATTCTTAAATAAAACTGATTTAAATAATATGTGTCTTTGTTTTGCAGCCCTGAATGCAAAGAATTCATAGCAGTTAATTCCCCTTTTTTGACCCTTTTGAGATGGAACTTTCATAAAGTTTCTTGGCAGTAGTTTATTTTGCTTCAAATAAACTTATTTGAAAAGTTGTCTCAAGTCAGATGGATTCATCACCTGTCATGCATTGACACCTGATACCCAGACTTAATTGCTATTTGTTCTTGCATTGTCCAAAGTGAAAAGTTTTTTTTCTTTTTTTTCTTTTTTTTTTTTAAATCTAGTTTTTAATAAGTCTGGGTGACCACACGTAAAATGGTAAGCAGTACCCTCCAGCTTTTTCCTAGTGCCTCTGTGCATTTGGGTGATGTTCTATTTACATGGCCTGTATAAATCTCCATTGGGAAATCATGCCTTCTAAAAATATTCTTATTTGGAAGAGTGGGCAAACAGTGTTGATCATTTTCAAATGCTTTGTAGCAAAGCATATCAATGAAAAAGGGACCATAAATATCTTTCTGCTGGGATCTGAAAAGTGGAATTAATTGCAATAGGGATAAAGTAGAAGAAACCACAAATTACCTTGTGCCTGAAATCCATTAAGAAGCCTGATAGCTTTAAGAACTAGAAGGGTGGGTTGTCTGTCTGCAGAAGTGTTAAGTGGACTTTGCCTTCCGAGGGGGAGGTATACTAATGTTGAGTAACATCGCTTACAGGACTCAGATTAGACTCTCACAATGCATTGTTAAGTTGTAAAAGCAATAAATTGATTCTCTATTGTACTATATATATGTGTGTGTAACTACTGTGAGAATTGAGGGGCTTGTTTTCTAACTGGAAGAATGTGAATGTTCTTGTGTTGGTAGTTTATCTGATGCCCTTATCTACTTAAATTATGATAAATAGGTTTGTCATTTTGCAAGTTGCGTGTTTTAAACACTTAAAGAAGTCATTCTTTTAACATGTGATTGCCACATTGTTTTGCTATTCAGTTTCTTCTGTAAAAGGATCTTGAGTTGTTCTAATATTTTTTTTTTTCTGCATCTAAATCTGCATGATTTCCAAACCCTGTACCATCTGAATTTTGCATTTTAGCACTTGCACTGTTACTCAGCAGCAGTAACATGGTAACACTTAAAATGGTATTCGGGGACCTCCAAAGACTAAACTGACAAGCCGACAAGGAGCCCAGGGGTAAGTTAACTTGTCAATGGCATGGTTTTAATCCCTTATTTACACTTGTTAAAATAGTTATTTATTGGTCACACAAGACTTTCAATGTTGAGCAGCCTTTGATTAACATGTTGTGGTACTACATAGCCACGGCTACTTATTCTGCCCTTAAAAAATTTTGGAGTTTAGAAGTATTTAAACTATTTGGCAAAGATTTGTTTTTGAAAGTCTCATTTGGTCATCTAAATGCATTCTTTAAAAAAAAATTTTTTTTTTTGAACCACAGTTGAATAAAAAGTTATGTTGCCACCACAGTTTAGTGTCTGGAGTCTTACTGGAAAAAAAACTATTTCTTTTTCATGTGTGACAGTTACCTTTAAAAAGTAAATCTCAAGCAAATGTACTTTTTATACACAAGAGAAATTAGACCTGAAACTTAGGTTGAGTTTTTATATATAATTACACTGTTTAGACTGAAACTTTATGAAAGGTTTACTGTTAAAACTTTTTAGGGACTGATAACCAACTATAATGAGATTGTAATTGAGAATAAAATTAGGAAAAAGTAAGAAGTTAACTCCTGAGTAACTGATTCGTGTGTGGTAGTTAGAACTGTGTTGTTGCACGCTGGGGAGGTAGCTCTGCGCTGTGCGGTAGTTCTGTCCATCCTGTGGCTGTGGGCTGGGCTGTGGGGTGGTGTTGGGCTTACCTTTGCCCAAGTACCTCATGCTTGCTAAGCAGAAGGGAGATCTCCAGATTTTGGGGGGGTGGGGTACCAGGGATCAAACTCACAGCCTCGTACTTGCCAGGCAAGTGCTTAAGCCACTGAGCGAAATCCCCGGCCAGGTTGTTTCTAATAGTACCAGTTGTTTTTGGTTTTGCTGTGGGAATTTACTGGGAATCAAGCCATTTGTTTTAGTATATTTTATCATGTGAAAATAGATTTCATTCAGTCTGAAACATCAGTTTTTAGGCTATTTCCAATTGCTAGGAACATCTTTACAGCTAAGTTAAATTCTTAGCACTGGAATTACTAGGTCAAAGATTATGGGTGCTTTTAAGCTTTTTTGAAATGTATTGCCGAGTTAATGTTTAGTAAGTTTATATTGTCTTTGACAGTGTCCATGTTCCTTTTGTCTGCCAGTTTGACAAATGAAAAATGGTTTGCTTTTACTCTATTTTTTATGTGTCAGCAGCAGCAGTCCTGGGGATGGACCTGGGAGCGTGCTGTCCTTGCGGTGCATCCTCGTGCTACCCTACCTTTGTTTTTTTTGATTCCTCACTATGGAATCCAGACTGGCCTTGAGCTCTCTTATGTAGCCCAGGCTGGCCTTTAACTCATTGTGATCCTCCTGCCTCAGTCTCCAGAGTGCTGGGATTATAGGTAGGCACCACCATGTCTGGCATTCTTTCCTAACATTTTTTTGAGACAGGGTCTTGATAGGTTGCCCAGGTAGGACTCAAACTTGGAATCCTTCCGCCTCATCCTCAGTGCTAGGATTACAGGTTTGTGCCACTTTGCCCAGGTGTGGCATTTGTTTGTTTTTGTTATTTGGTGCCAGGAATCGAGGGACCTTGTGCTTGTCCGGAAGGCGTTAATGCTACTGAGCTATATCGCCAGCCCTGTGGCGTGTTGGTTTTTGACATGGAGATAGATATATTAATTCCTGGGCTAGAGTATTAATGTTTGCAATCACACCGCCTCAGAAAAAAATTTTCAAAGATATTCTTGCACCCAGTACTGCCGTAATCTGTAAAGCACTCTTAAAGATCAATGAAGAACAAAAAGTCGAACATGGGTGCGCAGTGTGCAGAGATGTCCGCAGTCACTCCAAAAGGCGCCGGACTGTGAGAATTGTAGATGCAGCCTGGTGAGTGAGTCTGTACTGACTTGGAAAGATGAGTATCACTGTAATGATTGTGTCCCCTAAAAAAGTGAGGCAGGTAGACTGAGGGCAGAGGACAGTGCCATGTTGATACTTCTTAGGTTATACTGCCGCTAAATCTTTCACAGGTTCTTCTAAAGTTCAGGAATCGCTTACCAATTGCAGACATGCAAACTAAAAATTATTATATATATTTTTATTTATTTTGGGGGGGTACCTGGGATCGAACTCAAAACCTTGTGCTTGCCAGGCAGGCGCTTAAGCCACTGAGCTAAATCCCTGGCCCAGACTAAAAATTATTAATTATGTTTTTGATCCAGGGAATATAGTTAGTAACTTTGGTGTATACCCCATACTGATCTGCTGCCCCACATATAACGGAGCCCCAGGACACAATTCCACCCACAAACCATCGCTGTGTCTCGTTGTCTAGAAACACTAATGCCCCTCCACTGTCACCTCGACAGCTATCCTTGCCCCCGGCTTCTAAGCCAGCACACAGCATGTTAGCCGTTACTGTTCCCTTTGGGTGGTGCTGCTTTTCATATACAGCAGTACATTTTTGGTGATCCACAATGGGCAGGTCCACAAACTTTAGGTTTCTAGCAAGAAAACCCCTTTGGGTTAATCCCCACCCAGATGCAGTTCCAATGTCATTTGTCTTCATCGAGGATTCCGCTTCTTTTCTTGGCAGACAAATTGGCAGGATGTTGCTGTTGATTACAACTTTGTTCTTCAGTTTAATCAGTGCTATGTCATTGTCGAAACCAGCATCATGAATGTAACCTTCGTGGATAAACACAGCCTCGGCCCAGGCCCGTGTGTAGTGAGGCGATAGTCTCTGCAGGGTGCCCATCCGAATGTCCAGGGAGGACGCGGCATCTTTCTGCCCATAGACGGCATGAGCAGCCGTTAGGATCCAGTCGTCATATAAAAGTGCACCTGCTGCTGTAGTTTGACCTAGTAACAGGACTTGCCACGGAAAGTCGCCAGGTTTTGCATTCTGCCCTCCAAATATACGTCCTCTTGTAGTACGGGTCGATAGTCCACAGACTGGGAAAAGAAAAAGATTGTAGCTCAGTGGTTTTTTTTGTTTTGTTTTGTTTTGTTTTGTTTTTCCTTTTTGAGACAGGGACTGGCTATTCAGTTTGGGCTGGGCTTGAGCTCACTTTGTAGCCCAGATTGGTCTCGAACTCACAACAATCCTCCTGCCTCAGCCTCCAGAGTGCTGGGATTATAGGTGTGTGCCACCATGCCCAGCATTCAGTGGTTTTTTTTTTTTTCCTCACATATATTCTGTTCTGGTGGTACAGGTATTTAGTCAACCAAAAATTACACCCATTAAGTTGCTTCACCCCTATCCAGGCGAGTGTGTCATCGTTCAGAGATCTCATAAATGCGTTTGGTATTTCTTAGCTCTTAAGAAAGTGAATGAAAATTATCTTATAAAAATTACTTTGTAAGTCTGGTAAAGTAACAACTATGGTCACTGAGGATTTGCAAAGTTACTTTCACCTTTGATCATATAAACATCAAAGTGAGAATGTTGCAGTTGTAGCCAGGACCCTTCAGGTTAAGGAGTTAGTCTTTTTGGTTTGGTTTTGGTTCTTTTTGTTTTTGGGGATAGCTTCTCACTACATAGTTCAAGCTGGCCTTAAAATGAGGATGTAGCCCAGGCTGGGCTTGAACTTGCAGCAATCTTCCTGCCTCAGCCTCCTGAGTGCTGGGATTATCAGCATGTCCCACCATGCCTGGTTTTTGGTTCAAACACTAAAACTTTACTGTGTCCTTATTGTAGACTAATTACACTCATTAATGGAGCATGTGTGTTTCCTGTTGGGGCAGTATAGTCTCATTAAAACTTACAAACTTAAGCCAAGTATAGGTTTAAAAAAACTAATTTAAGCCAAATAGCACAGGAGTAATGAATATATTATTACCTTTCAGATTTTTTTTTAAATCATTCTCAACTGTTATTGTTGGAGGCAATTTGGGTGGAAAAAAATTTAAGTACTATTAAAAGGCACATTGCATTAATGTTTAAAAACCTAGATGTCATTGAAAACAATTGCTTAGGGAAATAATGAAGTTATTAGCTTTGGGTTTTAATAGCATTTTTACAGAGAAGAAAAGTAACTCAACAGAACTCATGTTTATAAATGTATAAATGGTTCGAGATAATTTAAAAAATCATTTAATTTTTTATGCTTGCCTAGTTATAAGGTCAAAAATAATCAAATGACTAATGCAGTCAGCGCCTAACAGCCTCTCCACATGGAAAGGGGGAATGAGAACCTAATATTCGGGAATAATAACTTGGCCAGAGAGCCAAGCCTGTGAGTTAGGTTTCTGCCGACCGCAGCTAAAGCTCTGCCTGTGTCTCCCACCCGCTTCTCCGCTTCTCCTTTCTGTCAGTGCCGAATCTCTTGTGTAAATGTGTCGGTTACCAGGCTCACAGACGGGGAGCGATTTTCCTCCTTTGGAGCTCGTCCAGAATCCATCAGCCTCACACACATATTCACCTGCAAACCATTGGGAAAGCAAAACTGTAACTGCGTGTGCGGGGGCCGTGGTGCGCGCGAATCTCCCTGGAAAAATGTGGGTTCTCGAGCACGGTGGGAGGTGCATGGGAACCGTTTTACATGATTTCATAAATAGGAAGTCTGCATTACCATGTTTGCTTGCGAAGTGGAAACCTTTTAGATGTGTAACTTGAATATGTATCAAGATCTCAAGTGCTTAATGATAAGGTTTTGACTTGTTAAATTAAAGCATTTGGAATATATTGTGTGTTTGTAGTAGTCATTTACTAGATAAGGTCTGTTTTCAATTCTCACAAATTAACATGAAGTCACTTTAGTGTAGAATCTCACTCAGTGGATGGGAGGAGTGCCTTCAATCCTCCTGTCTCCCTCGCAGAAGTGCTAGTTAGGCTTGAAAGGCTCAGTGTGAGGCATCGCCCACCCCGCTTTAAAACTGCTCACCGTCACTGCTTCCCATGCTGTAGAAGGGGGCTCTGCAGCTGTACTGGATCACAGCTGTGTAGGTGGTCACATCAGGGCCCGTGATGTGCTCCACTTGGCCATTGGGTAAATCATCAGGGGGGCCACAGTCAACAACTAGACAGGAAACAGCAAGGGTGGAGCAGCGCCTGCCAGCCCGCACGAGGCCCTGGCCTCACCCCGCACCTCTGAGTGAGCCCCAGCGGCCTGGCTGCGCAGCCACAGAGGAGTCTCGTTCTGGTTCTCTTGCCAGCAGGCCATTCCAGAGGGGGACATTGTATCAGTGTGATTAGAGGGCCCCACCCATCCCCATTCCACTGGAAGGCTGGGTGACTGGGTGGGGGTCTCCCGCAGAAAAGAATGGGATATTCCCCCTAAGGGAGAGGACGGGATTTGAAAGATACAGGTGCCTGTAAGCCCAGGGCACTGGGCAACTGAGCAGGAGTAGAAATTGGGGCCCAACCTGAGTGATTTAGACCCAGTCTCAAAGGAAAAAGTAGCTGAAGATGTAGCAAGTGTGAAGGTCGAGTTCAGCTCCCAGTAGCGAATGGATGTCGTGGGGTTCCTTAGCGCTCACAGAACTGAAGGGGTCCAGACCATGGTTCTCTCGCATGCTGGCTCCCTACACACTGCAGGGTGTTCTTTGCTACTGATAAAAAGTGAAAACCCTGGGCGGCCATGCGGCAGAGCAGCCATGCAGAAAAAAGTGGGTCTGGTTCCAAAGGAGCCGGACTGAAGGACTGCTCCTAAAGTCATTTTCCTAAGTGGTACCTTCAGAAAGCCGGAAGTAGAGGGAGCAAAACAACTTGAGAGGTGCTGATTTCACCTCTAACAGGGAAGGCATCTGTACTAGAACTCACAGCTGTCACGGCATTGCTAATGTGAAAAGTGCCTGGTGGGAAAGTGACCTTCAACACAGGCCAGCAAGAATTGGCGGGGTGAGGGGGGAGATAGGTTCTTGCTATGTAGTCCAAGCTGGCTATGAGTTCACTGTGTAGTCCAGTCCAGCCATGAACTCGCAGGGAGCCTCCTGCCCCAGCCTCCTGAGTGCTGGAATTACAAGCATGCACCACCAAGCTGGGCTGCTGTGTGGTTTTCTTAGGAGGTTTCAGAAACCCGGAGCAGTGCCCGGCCGTGGGCCCAGCTTGACCCCCAGCCTGCCTTGCTCCCAGAGCTGTTCCAGAAAACGCAGGAGGGGTGTTTGTCACAGGTGCACAGCAGAAATGGGAGAATCAGGGTTCCGCCATCCCAGGTTCCGCGCTGTGTGGGCACCCACTCCTGCTTACAGTAAGTCTGTGACTTATGAACGTGACTGAGTTGCAAGCTTCCACAGAGATGAACAGGCCTTGCATTACGAACACACAAAGATGCAAACAAGTTGCAGAAGTAGCTCACATGCCTGCTGGCCATTGTCACGGTGTGCGGCTGTGCGCTCACAGCACAGTGCTCAGTCGGAGCCCAGCGTGACAGAGCAGGAGGAAAGGCAGCAGCGATGTGGAGGAGACGGCTCGCTGTCGGGTTTATGAACCAATCTGGTTTATGACCATTCTCCAGAAACTGAACTTGTTCAAAGTCAGGGACTCGCTGTAGTCTTGCTTTTTGGTGCTGGGACTTGGACCCAGCTAGCCCTGACCTATATCCACAAGTGGACCTTTTTATTCTTAGACAATACCTTGCTGAATTGCCCGGGGTGACATTGAGCTTGGGATCCTCTTGCCTCAGCCTCCCAGGTAGCTGGGGATTCCAAGCACACTCCATCACCACCCTTTACTGTTCCATGACTAGAGGAATTAGTCTCATCAGCGGGAGTGTGAAGTTACAAAACCTAAGCAAAGAGCATTCCACTAGGAACTTGCCGGTGAAAAGCCCTGCACCATGTAAGCAGCAGTGTAGCTACCTTAAAGGGCTGCGAACCCCAGCCCGGATGAGGTCAGGCGAGTCTGTGTGACCAACCGGCAAGCAAAGTGTCATTGGTCCATTTTGCTCGTGGTACTAGGGATGGAAGCCAGGTACCCCTCAGCCTCTTTTTTTAAAAAAATTGTCTTGTAAATTTTGAGATAAGGTCTAGCCAGTTCGGCCTCAAACTTGTCATTACAGTCATGTGTCGCAAAGCCCGGCTTGATTCTTTAAATAGCGTACATGATTCTTAGTTTACAAATTGGTCGTTCCCACCACTAACCGAGTTTGTGCAGCTGTGTACAAGTGTGTGGTGCTTACACACCCAGCACAAAGCCAGCCCTCCCAGTGTGTGGCATGCATACGCTCACACACACAGTGTCCCACTGGAGGGATCCACACCAGAGTAGTGGTGGTGACTGCACTCTCCTATGGTGGCAAGGTGACAATTAAAATGTCTTTCTGTTTCTTTTCTTTTCTTTTCTTTTTTTTTTTTTGAGTCATGTTTGTTCTGACTTTGAGCTTATGGCTATTTTCCTGCCTCAGCCTCCTGAGGGCTGAGATTATAGTCACGTGCCACCACACCAAGCCCTGTTTTCCATCTTTTTCAAGGAGCACTACTTTTGTGGGTGGAAAAGTATTTCCAGCTCACACTTCTACTTTCCCAAGGAGCTCGGCTCCACTCTGCCCCACGTACACTGAGATATGGAGGAAGAAAAGCAGGTTGGACTTGCAGCCCTGGCAAATGGAGCCACTTGGGGGCAGGGGCCAGAGAGAGGGCCAGGCAGTGATAGAAGTGGTCAGGGTGGCGGCAGCGAGGGAGTGGTCACCGCGGGGCCTTACTGCTGCACTCTGGTACTGGTCGGTCCCAGGAGCCGTCCTTCTGGCAGACCGCAGCAAAGGATTTCAGGGGCCGGGAGCCCTACACAGGGATCCAGAAAATAACTTGTTTCCATCAAGTCCCTCTCCAGAACTGGGCTCCTACCGAGCTTTCCATGACACTGCTTTACGCGGGTCCCAAAGAGAGTGACAGCCACAGGACTAGCCTCTGTGTCTGGTGACACTCGGGAAGCCAGGACCTGGACACACCCCAGCCGGCCCGATGCAGATCGATGATGCGTGTTTGCTGCCCGAAGCGTGGCTGGTTTGGGCCACCCATTATGTAGCTTAGCTGGCAAAGCACCCAGGCATTTTATGGATCAAAGCTGTCCTTGGCAGCGATTTTGCTTCTTTTCACTGTGACTCAAGAACACATCGGATCTCAAAGTTCCTGCCTGTGCCCCACTGGTTCTTTATGTAGAGTGCAGAGGGTGGCCAGGGTAGGTTTGGGAAAAGCTGAGGCTGCATCATAGAGCAGCCCTGTTTCTCTGTGGCTGGGGCTGTGAGCCAGAGGAAGCCACCAAAAATACTCCTGTCAGCATTTTCAACTTCTTTGTCAGTTTTTTTGCTAATAGTGATTTACAGAAAAAATTTTTTCTGGTGGTGGTGGTACCGGAGATTAAACCTTAGACCTACATCACCAGCCCTGTTTTTATTATTATTATTATTAATTATTATTATTTTATTTTGAGACAGGATCTTGCTAAGTCACTAACTTGCCTAATCTGGACTTGAACTCAAGATCCACCTGTTTCAGCCTCCAGAGTGCTGGGATTGGAAGCATGCACCACCATACCCTGCTACAGAGAAACTATTTTGACTTCCTGAAATAGTGTTGTTGTTGTTTTTTCTAAATTCAAACATTAAAAAATGAAATGATGTCAGCATTAGATTTATGCTTTAAAAGTTATCAATTTTTTTAAATTGAGAGTCAACACATTTGCAATGGAAGGAGTTATGGTCAAGAGCACAGCCAAGAAGTTTGCAAGGTGGGAATTCTTCCCCCTGCTTTTGACCCTCCGCAGGACTGCGGACTGCATAGCCAGCTATCATTTCAATGTTATTACTTTTTACCACTGGGATTCAGTGACAATTTTGAAGAACATAAAGAGGACATGTTAATCTCTTACCTGTGTCCCCGAAGCAACACGCTAAGCATTTTTTAAAATTATTCTCCCTCTCCCTCAACAGTGATCACTATTTATAACTTTGCAGAATACACGCTTTCCCGAGGCCATCTCATTTTTTGTGGGCCAGGAGCTGTTTCGTGGGGAGGGCACCAGGTGACCAGGGGAAGGCCCTTAATTTAATCCAAGGTGCTCCCAAGCTCACAGAACGAGGGTAGTGCACTGGAACTTGCCTTTCTGTTGTTTCAGCTGCTGGAACGTGTGAACAGACAGAAAAGTTGCCCGCTTTAATCACAGCACCTTTCCAAAGTGGCTTCCCCAACGACAAAGAGAAAAGGGCCCGGCTGGCGGTGGAGCGCGCTGGTACTGCGCATGCCTAGTGTGCACCGAGGGCCTGGGCTCAGGTGCCAGCATCGAAGTCTTGCTTTAAAATTTTTTAAAAGGCAGGACGCCCAGAACAGACCTTGCCTTATTTCTTTACTTTTTACCGCTGAAAACCTGGCGAGAAGCCACCGTGCTGCCTCCACCCTCTGCCCAGCGGACACTCTCCTCACAGGAACACGACTCTGTGTTACTGATTCTGTGGTCACTCACGTGCAGAAGCTCGTAGCCGACCTCGCAGACGACGGAGAAGCTGTCTCGGAAGACGTACTCGTCTTGCACGGGTGAAATGCGGCCATTAGGTGGCGCCATCGGCTGGGGACACGGCTGCGCTGCGCAGAGGAAACCAGGCCCTTTGATTTGGACGTGGCCTGGGCAGCCAGGACTGGGTTGGCAAATCTGAAGTTGTTGGTTTGTGAATGAAACACTTTCATTCACAGACAAGAGTGAGACGTGGGGAAAGAGACCCTGGCAACAAATGAAGTGGCGTTGCTAACACACAAGGCAAGGTTAACCTCAGCTGCTATGACTGGGATTCAGCTGCTGGCAAGTGCAAAAGGCTGTATGCAGGAAGGTACAAGGCTTGGAACCCAGAGTGACTTCAAGGGAAAGAGTGGGACGCCAGGGAAAGAGTGAGACACGGGGAGAGAGTGAGACACGTAGAAAGAGTGAGACACGGTGAGAGAGTGGGACTCAGGGAAAGAGTAAGACTCCAGGGAAAGAGTGAGATGCAGGGAAAGAGTGACATGCCAGGGAAAGAGTGAGACACGGGGAGAGAGTAAGACACAGGGAGAGAGAGACTCAGGGAAAGAGTGGGATGCCAGGGAAAGAGTGAGACATGGGGAAAGAGTGAGACATGGGGAGAGAGTGAGGACATGGAGAAAGAGTGAGACACAGAGAGTGAGACTCAGAGAGAGTGAGATGCCAGGGAGAGAGACATGGGGAAAGAGTGAGACACAGGAAATTGCAGTCAGAGGGTGTAGTTGAGCGGCAGAGCTTGAGGCCCTGGGTTCAATCCCCAGCATGAGAAAAAGAAGCCCCCAGGTCGTGCTTGGCCAAGGACAGAATGAGGGATGGCAGCGATGCTTTCCAGCAGCTTGCTGGACACCATGTGGCACAAAGTGATACCTGGGTTCAGACACAGGAAACTGAAGATCCAGATGGACCCTGGGAGCCTCCAGCTTCCCCTCACTAGTACCCCCACAGTGTGCAGGTCTCCAGGGAGACACTTCTGCTCTGGCCCCTTCTCATGAGTCACCCTAGATCTCTCTCCTCTGGGGAAGCAACCTCCAGGCACAGCCTTGGTGGGAGTTTTGTGGGGACCCCAGAGGGCAGAACCAAGGCCAGGGTGGGAGCAGCCTGAGAGGGAGTTTGTGGGTGCCACACAGAACCCCTGACCCACTGCTCCAGCCCAAACCCTCCCACACCCTGCACCTGAACTCCCTGAGCAGTGATACTTCTAAGCTCATGCAGAGCTCTTCCCTCAGCCTGGAACACCCTTCCCTGCTCCGCCTCTGCTCATCCTCCAGATCCAGCCTCAAGGCACCAGCTCTCTTCTGGACTTTGCCTTGCCCAGTGCTTGGCTTTAGGGCTGTGCTTGCCACAGGGGTTGTTGTGTTGCTGTATCTGCTCCTGCACCACTGGACTAGGCGCACAGGCCACAGCATCTCACATCCCTGTTACACAGCCATGGGAAGGGAAGATGGGCAGTGGATGGATGCATGTGTTCAGGGATGGATGAAAGGACGGGTGGGTCAGTGGGCGGGCTGGGGTTGGGAAGCCAGATGAGCGAACCAAGAGATGAATAGATGGGTGGATGGGTGAGAGGATGTGAGGGTGGATGGATGGATGAGTTCATGGGAGGG
>PVLA01014532.1:0-29967 GCA_004027455.1 Hydrochoerus hydrochaeris | reverse complement strand
CCATACTCCCATAAGTGATAAGGGAAAAAATGTAGGGAGCAGCATGATAGCCTCACACATCTCTTCCTCCTGCAGGCATCCAGGTGCATCGGCTTACATTTCCCAAGTTAAGTAACAAGATTGAGATGTTACAAAGGTCAAAAGAGTTAATTGACACCTATTGCTTGGGATTGTCCCTGCCTAGCCCTAAGCCTGGGGCGCTTCCTGCTTGGGGTTGAGGTTAATTAAAACCTATTGTTTAGGATTGTCCCTGCCTGGCCCTAAGCCTGGGGCGCTTCCTGCTTGGGGCTGGGGGTTGCTGCCAAGGTTAGCAAATATATACTCCAGCTTCTAAAAAATAAAAGGGGATTCAGATTCACTCACAGACTGGTGTGCAGTGTCTTCTGTCTCTCACTCACCGACTCCCTGTCCACCTTTGGGAAACCCTAGCCCTGCCGCAGCTGGACTCCGGCAGAAGTGTGTACTTATATTCACATGTACGCTGATGCTCATAGCAACATTAATGGAAATAGACTCACACTGGAAGCTACCCATGTGGCTACCAAAGGTAAAATGGACAAATTGTAGTAAATTCATAAAAAGAGAATTTTATGCAACAGTAAGTATTAACAACTACTTGTAACAATATAAGTAAATATTATGAACAGCATGTTGGATGCAAGAAGCCAGACACAAAACAGTTTACTTAAAGTTTAAAATAGGCAAAATCATTTGTAATAAAAATGTTGGAGTCATGATAGTATTTACTTGTACAGAGTGTAAGTGACACACGAGGGCCTCCTATTTCTTAACCTGAGCTCTGATTAAAGAATGTATTGTTTCTGTGAAGTTTACTGAGCAATACTTTTGTATTCCATGTACTTTCTCAAACACGTTTTCTTTCTTTTTTTTCTTCCGTGAATCTTCTCACAAACGATTCATGCAGGAAAAATCCATAGCTTTTCTATGCAAAAAATAGTGAATTGAATATGTAATAGAAGAGAAAATCTCATTTACAGAAGAATGAAAATTATAAAACATCTAACAACATAGCTACAGGAAGTTTTTAAGGTATCTCTGGAAGGAAAACCTTGCAATACACAAAGATGCATACAGTGTTCCTGGATGAGAAGAGTACTTGTCCCTCCCTATCCCAGTCATGGTTGCAGGAAATTGCCTCAAGGGTCTAACTCATCACACCAGAGCAGTGTCAATTCTAGCAGTCACACTACGTGAAATTCAGACGCTGAAAAATCTCACATTGGACAGGGTATTGGAAGTGGTAAAATATGAGTATTTCCTAGCATTGATAAGAAAAAAGGAAAATAAAAATCTTTAAGTAGTGACTGTGTTTTCAGGCTGTGTGACTTCCATCCTCACTGTTTCTAAAAAGAAATCAAAGTATAGGATTATTTAGAAAGAAGAAATGGTCCTGGCTTTCATTTTAGCAGAATCTAAGAAAAGATCAAGCCCTATATATCAATACAGATATAAAACCATACTGGTTAAAACAATATTGAATTATCAGAGTAATATATGGAATACTGGAAAACAATACAGTTAAAAAGGAAGATAAATTCATATACAAGGAATGATCAAAAGATAATGTTTAAATTTAAAAACTTATTAAGATAAAAGACACATTGCCAAAAATGATGAAATACATGTATTCAAAGCAAAGGGAAATTATTTTGAGTGGGATTAATGGCAAGGTATCTTTTACTATAATAACACTTTAAATTTAAATGGACATCTTATTTTATTATCACTGTGTTGATGAACTATTTGCAGCAATTTCTGTCAAGTGTAACAGTACAGTATGTCCTCATCCAACTGTTCATCTGACATGGGATTATAAGACTTCTGGCTTTTCCTTAAAGTCAAAATGACTATGAAAGGTAAATATTTTGTATCAGTTCAGGACATTGAAACAGCCACAACAGTGGAACTAAAGACATTCACCAAAAAGGACTTAATGAGCTGTTTCAAAAAGTGGTAAGAATGATGGGACCAGAATGCTTGAAGCAAGGGGGAATATTTTTGAAAGTCAGTGGCCATGTTTCTTTTACCATAAGAAATTTTTAAAAGTTAAACATTCTCTGTACTTTTCAATGACTTCTCAGAAATGAACAGATATTGTTTTAGCAGGATTATTCATTTATTTATTTTTATCATCAGTTTGACTATATTTACTAAGACAAGCACAAACTATAAGGTTTCAGGGACATTGCTTCTATTCTTGCCTTATCTCTAAAATATAAGGTTGAAATAATGGGTTCAGTTGGAAGAAAAATACACTAATTGTCATAGTGCCTTTTTAAATCTGATATTCATTCTGATATCAATGAAATATTAATTTCATTTTCTCTAAAATAATTTTCCTACTGGATTATTCTGCTTATGTAAATTAAATTTAAGTATTGTTACATATGATTCCTAAGAAACACAATAGAATTTAATTTTGTAGCTCTACACTCACATCGGATTGCCAAAAATTAAAACCCAGCAATAGAAAATGTCAGTAATGATTTGAGTGTATTTCAATGCAATTATTCCAAAATGAGCATTAAATAAGTGCATAACACGTGATTCAGTAATATCACTTCTAAGTATATAGTCTCTTGTATGGGTGCACAAGGAGATGTGTGTTAGCAACATTATTTGTGAAAGGTGGAAACTACCCACATTTCCATCAACAGCAGAAGGGATAACTGAGTTGTTGAGTAGCACATAAAGAAACATCTCACAGCAATGAAAAAAATAAATCTCTACTACATGCCACTATGTGACAGCACCTGATAGAAGCCAGACACAAAAGAATACTGCAGTATTACTTTGCTTAAATTTCAAAATTGGACAAAACTACAGTGTTTAAAGATACAAAATTAGGTGATAAAAGTAAAAGAAAAGCAAAGTGGCAATAATTTTAAAAGGAAAGTGCTAACCTTTGAAGGAGGAAGGGGATCGGGATTAGAAAGAAACACATGGAAGCTTCCGGGGTGTTGGTAACTGGTTTCTTTATCTGGATCATAGCCACAGAGGTGACACCTCACTTATTAAACACATCTCCAGATTTATCACTTTTCTACATAAGTGTTATATTTCACAATTCTTTAAACTGTTAAACATAAGTCAAAAATGTTGGATACGTTTCCCTGGGGAGCTGAGGACATATGTCTCTGGACTGTGGTTTGCCTTTCCTTGTGACTGGATTTCCCCTGAGACCTAGAAGGGCTGGTAATTCAAGCACACCAAATGCACCACTGTGTCAGGAAACAAGTAATTCATGGTCCTGAGGTAGTTCACGTTTAACACGAAGCTGAGCTAGCTCAGCTTTTTCTATTCTTAAAATTTGGATTTATTTCTCCTCTCGGGATAGATTATGAGTCTGTAACCGACCTTTTTACTATACTTTTAAAATAAACCCAGTCTGTTTTGAAGTGTAGTTTTGATCTAGTGAAATAGAGAGTGCTATCAATTCAATACTCTGAAACATCACCTATTTGTTATCATTTAGTAATGTAGTGTGCCTTGTGTATCCACTTTGGGGACTTTAAAAAATTTCCATGTTCACCATTATTGCAAAATCAATCAAATGTGAACAAAAGCAACTTGAATGACCCAAAACTGAGACTGGGGCTGCCAAAACAAGCAGTAAAACAGTTTTATTACCTTTATCAATTGTCAGAAAGATAACTGTTATAAACTTTATTTTAACTAAGTTTCTAAAAGATCTGGGAATGTGATTATTGGAATATAGATTTTATAGAACTTTATGTCCTCTGATTATTCACAGATACAAATTATACAACTGGAGACATTCCAAGATATTACAAAAATATTCAAACATTACTAACATGCTGTCTTTGCTACTTGAGGGTTAGTGTTTGCTTTATTTCCAAAGGAAGATGCTTATCATTTGTGTTGTCCCCAAGATTGGAAATGATCTGGTGAGAATTATTCAAACACCCCAACCTATTAACCATGCATCCTTCTGGAGAATGGACTTTTTGCAGGGAAACATAAAACTGTTCATTTTTTTTCTTTATATATTTTGGGGTCATTTAATTTTGATTAACTGAGTATTTTGTAATTCATAAATTTTATATCAAAATCAAGATAAAAATAAAATTGATTGTAGTGTGTTATCCATATTTCATCTCTTTTTTGGTATGGCTAGCTCCATTTTACTCTTCATATATTAGATTATATATTCTCTCTCTTTCCATATAGAGACAGAGCTAGAGATAGCAATAAAGCTAAAGATAATCATATAATATATATAACATTACATATCAATATTTATATCTGTAGGTTTCTGTTATTCCTTATTGTGGCAACTTATTTTCTACTTTATTCTACTTTTAGAATATTCCACTTTTGAATATTTTTCACAATTTATAAGCACGTTCTTTGTTTTCTGCTAGCCCCGTTAGATTATAGTCTCCATCAGGTCAGGCTCAGTGTTCATTTTATTTACCACTTTATAGCCCATGTCTAGCCCAATACGAGGCATGTAGTATTCACTTAAATATTTTGTCAGAGAATGAATGAAATAATTAATTAAGGTTACCAAATTAAAACTAGAGGATGAAAATGATGATGTAATAATCATAGATGTAAATATATCCTAGCATTGCTTTGCAAGACAGCTGTGTATAACACTAGAAAGCTCAACTCTGAGAGTCAGCATTATAGACTCCATCCAGTTGCTGAACTAACCCACCTCATTAAAGCAGATTTTACTTTGGGTCGGAGATGCTTTTCTCTTTTCCTAACTCCATCATCTCACACACTAAGATTCATCCCCTTTTCCCTCTCCTCAAAGGCAATGTAATGAAGATAAATAGGCATTTTACAGACAGGTAATCTCATGGTAACAGATCCCTGTTATTTACACCAGCAAAGCCATTTCCAGGGTGTTTGGACTTGCCTGCACCCACCATGGTCGAGTTCTGCCAGGCAGTGATCTGGAAAGGTGTAGGGTTCGCAAAGACTGAACAGCTGTCTGCATTTGCCGAGGATCAGATTACAGGATCTCATTAACTCCAGCCCTGCCTGCTTCAAGCCTTTTGTTAGGGCCAAGACCTATTATTTCAACTTGTCTGGTATCAAGAGGGTCAAGGGGTGAGGGTTTTATTTTACCTGTTTCTGTTCAGCTTCATTTTAAAGTGTAGGCTAAGGAAAAGCAATAACAATAAACTTTATAGCAAATATTGCTATACAATACAGAATTTTTTTTCATGCTTCTGAACAACTAACTCTTGTTTAAAACTTTCACTTATTAAGCAGGACATAGTTTAAATTTTGGTTACTTTGCAATACACTGCTACATATGGGCTAATCAACAAAAAATAGGAAGTTTTTGTTGCTTTAGTAGTTTTCTCAGAGTTTGATTTGGTAACTTATGTCAAACAGCACAAAAAGAATTATCTGAGCACTATTAAAGGCATGTAAGTCTGGGAGTGTATGGGGGTGAAGCTCAGAGGTCAAAAGCTTGTCTAGCATGTGCAAGGCCCTCAGTTCAATCCCCACCATCATGACCACACACACACACAAAAAAAACATGCATATATTTGGGATTCACTCAGCCATGCAAGCTTAGTTCAGCATTTTAGATCTTCTGTGTACAAAGTGCAATGACACAGTGGTCTTCTTCAAGGATCTGCTGTGAACATGGGAAAAAGTAAGGCAACAAATTGAGGTTGAGGTTACTTATAAGAGAAGTTGTTGCCAAAGCAGTTAGAAGAAAGCCTAGATGAGAAGCTTGCCATCAGCACTGATAATGCAGGCCCTCGGCATGGATGAGGTGGCCTGGCAAGAGAGCATAAAGTGAGAAAAAAAGCCTGCGTGTTAGCGCTTCCAAACTCTAATGTTTAGTGGTGGGAGGAGGAGAACTGGCAGAGACTGAATAAGAGCAGTCAGAGAGTTTGAAGGAAAACATGACCAGTGGAGAATGATGGGGTAAGGGAGGCCAAGGGAAGAGAGTATTTCAAGATAGGGAGAGTGATCAATGTTGGAGGGGTGGAGGTTAACACTCTGAGCATCAAATAAGACAAGAGTGGAAATTGTCTGCTAAGTTCAGAAACCTGCTGGACACAGGTATCTCTCACAAGAGCTATTTTGTTAGACTGAAAAAAAATCAAAGGTCAAGTGAAATGGGTCTCTAGGGGACTTAATGGAATGTGCGGAAATGCAAAAAGTGAACATGGAGCTTTGACAAATTTCATTGTGAAAAAAAGGGGAAGCTGACATGAAAGGCAAGCAACATTAAACGGTACTTCTTATTAACAGAAGAGACTAAGGGATGTTTAAATATTGATGGAAATAATCCAGTTGAGAGACAAGGACTGAATAAACAGAAAAATGTTCTAATATCCATGCTGCTCATGGTTTCATTCTGCATTAATTGCACATTCAAGTCCCCCCCCCAGACACATTTCTTGGCTATTACCAGACACCACACAAATGGGTCCCTTTTTCCATCAAACAATGCCTTAAAATTAAGACTCCTGATAATTTTAATTGTCTCTTACTTCCTAATATCAATATCTTGTTTCATCTGCCAAATCTACTTCCCCGTTACTCCAAGGCTACAGGAAAAGCCAGTGATTGGCCACAGATCTTAGGGCTTTACCCTAAGTCAGACCCCCAAGACTCTTCACTTGACGGGAAGTGAAAGAAATAAACACTAAACTCAAAAAAGATCACTGCTGTCAATGGCCAATAATATTCTCCTACATCATAGGCAGGACTGATGACTAATCTCTTATTCTATTTTAAAGAATACTCAGCTACAAATACAATCTATAATAATGGGCAGATAGATATTAGACACTTGAGATTCCAGCCCCAGCCAAGGCCTTCCCTGACATGCTTCATAGATTTTCCTCTTGGGCCTCCTTCTGGTTAGTTTTCCATTAAATTCAGTATGGCTGTCACTTTCCACAAAAATCTAGTTCCATCTGTTTCATGTTTCTTTTCGGGCCTTTTAATGTCCTACCTTACTTTTTTGGAGAAAATATTGAAAGCTGAAAGTAGCAGATAAAGATTTGTGTGCAGGAAACAAGCTGTCAGCACAGATGTATGGTGTAATTTTTACCAAAAGTTCAATATTACCTTAATGTGTATTCAGGGGAAAAGCTATAAATATAATGTTCACTCTAAATGGGGGTCATAAAACAATAGAATATTTTCATAGTTTCTTTTACCCAGACATTGGTTTCAGGCAGTTTTATACTCTATGATTTCTGATTGTTATGTGATTATTATTGGGGTTTTTATACTGGAAGAAAAGAAGGAAGAAGGAAAGGAAGGCAGGCAGGGAAGGAGAAGGGAGGAAGGAAGGAAGATGAATTCTGCTTTAGCTCTTCCCCTAACAAGTTAATAAGCATATGGATAGACATCTATTTTAAAATTCC
Source organism: Hydrochoerus hydrochaeris (assembly GCA_004027455.1). NCBI lineage: Eukaryota > Metazoa > Chordata > Mammalia > Rodentia > Hydrochaeridae > Hydrochoerus > Hydrochoerus hydrochaeris. The sequence goes on along the minus strand of PVLA01014532.1, from coordinate 22,567 downwards.
AGGATCCTGTGATATTTCCTTTGGTTCCATTTCTGTCCTTGTCATGTATAATACAATAAAATCATGGGTTTATAGAGATAGATCTGGGCTCAAATATCAATTTCATTGCATACATGTATGAGATCTTCAGCAATTTTCTTACTATTCTAGCCTCCCATTCTTCATGAAATGTTTAAGAATATGAACCTTGGGTGAATCACTGTCATGATTACATACAATTGTGTTTGCAAATTAAACTAGATATCAATAATTGTAACTGTTATTGTTCAGCACAGATGTATGGTATAATTTTGCCAAAAGTTCAATATTACCTTAATGTGTATTCAGGGGGAGACCATAAGACCTAACACATACATGCTGGTTGGTCTCCTTCATGAGAAAACAGATTAGAGCCATCTGCTGCTGATGAAGTGGGGGTTTCACACTAAAAGGACACATTCACATTCTAGTTGTGAACATCACAGTGGAGGAATCTAAATGCTCCTTAGAATAATAATGTTAGCAATATTAATTCCCATGAAATATATGTTCTTCATGTAAGACTACACTGCAAGGCCTTTGGGTAAGGTCTGAAGAAGAGAGTGAGTGGAAATGAATGCTTGCTTTGATGAATAAGTTTGCTTGTTAGGGCCAGAGGAAATTGGCTACAACTCTTTTTGATGGAGAAATAAGTCAAGGTATTTTTTATCCTTTCAACTTATAAACCCAGAGCACACTTTTCCCTCTTTGGGGTTTGCAAAACATGAGAAGCCTGAATTCATGACTACAAAAAGAACCTAGGAGAGAAAACTCCAATGGGCAGAATTACAGATTCCAAAAACAGTAAATTTGGACTCTGTACTTGGGTCTAGAAGATGATCTAAAAGATGACAGGAGAGAAAATTTAAGAGAGTGGAAGAGAGTTGGAAAAGAGAAATAATCCATGAGGAGTGCACTTTCCACTTTTCTTTTGAAGACCTAATTTTGCTAGCTCCCTCTACATCTTTTTGTGTTAGGAGACAGAAAATCTGGTGTTTTCAGATGTGTTCAGTGAGATCTTGAAATTTTCTAAAAGGAATGTGTGTGCCTTTCTCAAATTCTTGCATTTGTATTTGTTCTGGAGAAGACTAACAAGGCACAGAGTGTTCAGGATAGAAAGCATCATGAATTCTCAGTAACCCAGTAGGAGATCCATGGCCACCCTTTCCTCAGCCACTCGCATTTTCATAGATGACTGTCACCAAAGAAAGACCATGAGTAGCCTTGGATAAGACTACTCACCAAGCCAGACGCAATTCCCAGATTCTCTCCTACAACTCACTGTGAAAGACAGGACAGGACTCAACCAGTTTATGTTGGACGGTTCCTCCTCATGTGCTTTGTCAAAAACACAGTGAATGCTATTGTCAAGTAAGCAGAAAGACAGGTCTGTAAAAACATGATGGTGTGTCCTAACCCACCTTGCTTCCCGGATTAGGCACCATGCGGCTTCTGGCTCTTCCTCAAAGTCAAAATGAACGTGAAAGATAAACATTTTGAATGAACTCAAGACACTGAGGCAGTCCCAACAGCACATCTAGAGAGTGTAACGGGACTTTCAGAACTGACTCAGAAAGTGGCAAGAATGTTGGGTAAGTGTATTTGTAGCAAAGAGGATTAGTGGCAATATGTCTTTTATTATAATAATTTTTTAAAATGTTAAACATTCACCTTATTTTTCAATCACACCTCATATACACTACAGTAACAGGGAGTACTAAGCAGTGAGTACTGAGAGAGAAACTATAAGGGAGAAAGAAAGCGAAGGCAGTTGATGTGCTAACATAGAAGCTTTGGAGTGATAGATGGGGTAACAAAAAATTTTAAGATATTTTTCCATGTATTGTACTGTGACCCACTTAAACATACCTTCAGAAGTCATCCACACAAATCTAAATCTCCTAGAATTGTGTTTTGTGTTTAGTTGCATTGATAGGAAAATCACAACTAAAGGATGTTCTTCTGTAAACATGGGTTAAAGTTAAGCACAGGTCAAAATAGGGGATTTAGAAATCAAATGAATTCAAAGTCAAAGGCCAGAAGTTTAGACAAGTCTGGGTCAAAATTAGGAAAAGAATGATTTAAGATGAGCTGAGAATGCCATGCCACAGATGGGTTAAAGATTCAAACTACTAATTCTGGACAACTATGGGGCCTAATAGTCCCTTTAGAGATGCAATGTGCTATAAACTCCTCAAATTTTTAGCATCTAGATAAATAAATAAATTAGATTTTTTTCTAATTTCTATCTTTTGGGTCATGAACCTTAGAAGAACTAGTTTTAAGTCATGACGGGGAGTGGGAGGCAAGGCCAACATTTCCATGCCCTCACAGACGTCTCACTTTCTCCTCTGTACTTGAGAATCCACCGAAAACACTCCCTTCCAGCCTGGCGACTGATCTACTACCACTTTTCCTCAGGGCTCCTCCTGAGTAATACTGTTGGCTCATGTTCCATGTTCTTTTATTTCTCCAAACTCTGTGGGGGGATGTGTGTGTGTGTGTGTGTGTGTGTGTGTGTGTGTGTGTGTGTTACTGGTGATTGACCCTTGCATTGTGTGACATCTCCTATTTCCCTATCTTTTTTTTTAAATTTTGAGACAGGGTCTTACCAAAGTGTTAAATTGCCAAGGCTGGGTTCAGAATTTTGATCTTCCTGTCTCATCTTCCCAGAATGCTGGGATTATGGGTGTGCAACTCCACACCCATCTCCAAAATGTGCCTTCAACCCAGAATTTCATTTCCTCAGTTTTGGCTGTAAAATTTGGCTCAAATTTTACTTTCTGCGAATCCTTCCTTTATAGTCCTACTAAAGTCAGGCTCTTCTCCTATCTATCTAAGCTTTAGCAAGAATCAAAAGCAGGCTTCTAGATATTTTCCTGTTTAGCATTCCTAAGATCAAGTCTCCAGGTTATTAGAATCACCAGAATGTTGGAGTGACATCTTGAGAGTTTCATTTTTAAAACTTAGCAGGTGATTCTTGGGCTTTAAGAAGTTAGTGATTCACTGATTTAAGTAATCCTTACTGTTGCCTAAGAAAACCCTCTGATCGCATAGTGAACTCTGTGACTTAGTCTCATTTAGCACCATTTTACTCTTCTACAAAATTAGATGATACATGTAAGTGATTTCAAAGAGTTCTGAAACAACCTGTGCTCTGAGATTCTAGAGAATATATATTCTGATAAAAGAAGATAATTTGTGCCTTAAAATATTTTCATTTTTGCTCATGAGCTAGGAAATGTGATTAGTAGTATGGTTTTTACTCTTTATTTTCAAGTTACTTGTAATGCATGTACATAATCTGCATAAGTGAAAAAAACACAAAATATTAAAGGAATTTAGCTAATGATATATAAAATACTGTTTAAGAATATTAAAATGATCAATGTATGAACATTGTACTTATAGTGGCTGTCTCGTTACTTTTCTCTGCTGAGACAAAATAATGTGCAAAATTAAGGGAGGAAAGGTTTATTTAGCTCACAATTTCTAGAGATTTCAGTCCATAATTGGTTGACTCCAAGACAAGGTAGCTCCACAGAAGAGAAATAGTTCCTGGTAGAAAGAAAGTAGCAAAGCAACAAGGGATAACCACAGATCTTTCTAACCCTTATATTTTATCCAAACTACTTAGAGTGAGTAGCATTCACACCCTTAATCCTAGTGCCCTTGATCCTAGCATTACACAACAAATCAATTCTATCATCAATACTCTAGATCCAGTCACCTCTGAAAACCCCACCTATGACTGTATGAGCTTTGGGGAGTCATCTACATACAATCTGTAACAGTGGCAAAGAGACGTGCATATAATGAGAGTACAAAACAAGGCAAGGGGTAATAGTTGAAGAGCTGGTAGCAGAATTATTGAGAAGGGTTAGCATTGCTGAGAGTAAGCTAATGATAGAACTCAGTAATCCAAAGGTTCTAAACTAGCTCCAAAGTAGGCAGTTTGCAAGTCCTCTCTTAAGAGTACAGGGTAGACATTTAGAAATCTGAATTGTGTACCTATATACAGTAAAGTAGGTTAAAATTGATCATCTAATATGTGTGCAGTATTATGGTAAATTCTGTGAATATATGAAACATACTAAACCTATATATTCCATCTACTGAAAAATTGGAGATTCTAAAAAAAAAGTTTGAAAATAACATTTTATCAATTGTTGAAATGTATAGCAGAGGTTTTAAGAAACAAGAAATCACAGTGAAACCAGTTAGAAGAATTCATGAGAGTGAATCCCTTGGTCTTGAAATTGTTGAATTTAGATAAAAAAAAATTCACTGGATGGGATTATTAGCAGATTAGAGGCAGTAAAAAAATCAATGAATTTCAGGAAATGTCAATAGAAAATTTCCCATTGAAGAATGAAAATAAAGAATATTAAATAAAAATGAACAAATACCTAAAGCTATGGACAAATATAAAATGTTGTACCATATTATGCAGTTAGAATTCCAGAAAGACAGCTAAATATATTTCACAAAATGGCTGAAAAATATTACATTTTTCAGCTTAAGAAAATTAATAAACCTCAAGTTGTTAAAAATATGAAGAAAAATATTTCTAGGAACAGAATATGTAAAATAATTAAAAATATCAAAATGTTCAAAGCATATTGTGGGGAGATATATTACAGAGAAGTAGCATCATGAATGACAGTTGACTTTGCATCAGAAATGATGAAGGCTTCACAATAGAGCAGCATCCCATTCTTTAAAGTGCTGAGGAAAACCATCAAACTAGATTATTATGATAGTAAAAATATCTTCCAATGGGAAAGTGAAATAAAATACATTTAGACAGTTGAAGGCTGAGAGAATTTACCACAGCAGGTTATCATAAGAAATGCTAAAAAAATATTCTTCAGGCTAGAAGGAAAAGATACCTGATAGGAATGTAGTTAACCTGTGATTTCTTTCACGGAAGGTGACTTTCTTCCTTTATTTTTTAAATTTAGATATAATCCACATGCCATAAATTTCACTCTATTAAAGTACAAAAACCAGTAGTTCTGATGTACCTATAAGATCATGATATCACTACTCTCTAACCCTAAAACATCTAATCACCCTAGGAAAAATATACTCTTCCAATTAGCAGTCACCTTTCATTCTCATACCCCATTCTCTCCCCTGGAAACTACTAATCTATTATCTGTGTCTATGGAGTTGTCTATTCTAAGTTTATCAAACACATGAAATCATATAATATATGCCCTTTTGTGAAAGGCAACTGACTAATGCAAAATCAATTAAATATAAAGTGGAGCTTATGACACACAAAAGAGAAAGAAATTACAATAAGAAAGATGTAGGTAGGGGAAGGGCTGGCAGTCAGAATATGGTCCCACCAACTTGCTCATACTATAATTCCTGGGAATTGCAAATACATTATATTACATGACCAAAGGAAATTCAGATTTCAGAGAGAACTATAGTAGCTAGTTGGCCAGCTTTGGAATACTGAGATTGTCCTAGATGGGCTCAATCTGAACATAAGTACTCTTCAAAGTGGAAGAGTAAAGCAAAATGGGTGAGAGAGATGTGTGATGAAAAGGACTCAAGCCACCAGCAACTGCTGGCTTTGGAGATGTAAATCACTACAAGCTAGAATGCAGTATCATTTAAGAACTAAGAATGATCCATAGTTTACAGCCAGCAGGAAAATGAGACTCTGTCTATAATCCCATGTAACTGAATTTTCCAACAGTTCAAATAGGTAGAAAGTACATTTTCCCCTAGTCTACACAAACACAAAAAGGAACAACACAAACCTGCCAATACTTTTGGTCTTACATTAATAAGAACCATATCACAATTTTAGCTTGAAGAACTATTAAAAACTATTTAAAAACAAAACAAAATGAAAAACCACCACCACCACTACCAACAACAACAAAAAACTATAAAATATCAAATTTGTATTGTTCTACATTTGAGATAATTCATATGGCAGCAATGGAAAATTAATACAGCATGTAAGTGGAATTTCATACTCTTATGATTTGTTTGTTGTAATCTATATTGTTAATTACAATTTTTACAAGATTATAATTTGTAAAGTAAAATATAGAAAGCTTTAGCTGTGAAGTGGGAGGCATGAAATAGTTTATTTCTGACTATAATGGACATTTATAAGTTAAGAATATACTTTGTTAAACCTAAAACTATTATGTAAAAAAATAGTAATAATAATGAAGTTTAGCCAACACACAAATAGAAGCAAAATAGAGCACTAAAATTTAACTAATTTAAAATAAGGCAGAAAAAAAGGACCCACAAAATAGGAAAAATAAAAACCTGAAGGACAGGTAATAGAAGCTCAACTATATAAAAAACACACTAAATACAAAGGGACCTCAGCAATACAATTAAAAGGCAGAGGTTATTGATATGAATAAAAATAGCAAGACTACACAAAAGACAATCTTTAAGAAACACATTTAGGCCCACAAAAGATTTAAAGTAAAATTTGGGAGAAAATATTCTATAGAAATTATAAACATAAGGACATAAGCATGCAATATTAGTATATTTCAAGAGAAGGGGTTTTATTAGACATAAAGAAGAAAATTTCAGGGTGATTTTACTGTATCATATCCTCAAATCCCTGAACATTGTTCTAACTAATGAAAACTTCAAAATTCATGAAACTAAATTGGCAGAATCAGGGGGTGGTGGGAAATAGCCACATTTACAATCGGAGCTGGAGTCTTAAACAAGTATCTCTTGGTAATTGATTAGACAAAAACTCAGGATATAGATCTGAATGAAGTTTCAAGCAAATATATTTATTTAACATTTATATAACACTATCCCAATTAAAATTTTTCAAGCACACATAAAATATTATTTACCAAGATATGCAATGGCCCCTAAGTTAAATATGAGTAAATTTCTACAAAGCATGTTTTTGACCATATAATAATTACATTATGAATAACTAAAAATAAACTATCAAGAAAATGGAAGTAAAAGCACACATTTATTAACAACCCGTGGGTCAAAAAGAAATTCCAAGGGAAATGAGAAAATAACTAAAACTTAATGAACATGTAGAATTTCAAAATCCATGGGATAAAGCACTGCTTTGAAGGAGACTTATGGCTTTTATGCTTACATTGCATGTTATGCTTTAAAAATCAGTGTTCTAAATTTCAGTGTTAAGAAACTGGAAAAATGAAGGCAAATAAAAAGACTGTAATAACAATAAGGACAAAAAAGAAAGTTTTTAAGATTTTATCACAAAAAAACAGAGCCAGAGGGAGACAACACAGATTATCAAAATTAGAAATGAAAGACAGGTTTGATTACAGATGCCAAAAAGAGCTAATAGGTAAATATCACCAGCTAATTAAAATGATGAATCACATTTAAAATACATCTCGCCAGATCTGACTCACCAAAGTCAAAAAAAGAAGAGCTCTGTATCTATCAAGAAATCAAATATTTAAGGTTATATATTTATATTAAAATTCACAATTAAGAACCTTCTAATTGGTGATTTCAATCAATAATACCAATTTTCATCAACTGTTCCAGAGTATCACTAAGTGCATGATATGTGATCCAACATCATTAGCCACCATTTCTATAAATGCAAATTACAATCAAAATCAGATACAGTTTTTACCCATTTTAACCCATTTAGCCAAAGATTGAATTTTTGAATTTTTGCATTAAATTCATATGTTACCTAGAAAAATTCAAGGAACAAGAACTTGACAAGAGGAAATTTCACTATGTTCCATTGTTACAGGCATTCCAAAAATGGATCACTAAGCACTGAAGGGTTAATGGCTAGAATTTTAAAAGACCAATAGTAACAACTATTGATGGCAATGTGCAGCAACTAGAAGTCTCCTAGACTTGGTTGCAAGTGTGAAATGGTATAATCACTTTAGAAAATGATCTGAAATATTCTAAACAATTAAATAAAACCATATAACTCAGCAACTCTATTATTAGGCATTTACCTAGAATAGAAAACTAGGATGACAGAATGCCCATAGTAGTTATATTCATAATAACTCCAAAGTGGAAACAACTGAAATATCCATGGATTTTATGTTGGAATATTCATGTAATGAAATGTTACTTATCGATAAAAAGGAAAAATAGCAATAAAATAGTATGTTACTTAGTAACATAATAAATGAATTGTGAGAACATCTTAATGAGTAAAAAATCAAAAAGACTCAAAAACTAGACACTGGAATACTTTTTCTCATTTACATAAAGATAGAACAAGCAAACCATGTGTAACAATAGACATCCAATCAGTGGCTATGTGGGACAGGAGACAGAGGAAAACTGACTACAAAGAAGCATGGAAACTCTGTGGAGTGATGGAACTGTCCTATATCTCGATTAAAGAAGTGATTATATAATCATAGAACCATAGAACAAAACATATCATAATATAATTTAGTATGATATGATACAATATGATATACTGCTGAGCTAATATGCCTCAAAGAGTTGAAAATAAAGCGTACATGCTAGATGACCTTGTACTTTAGTTAAAAACTTGTCTGCATGTAAGCCGACATGGGTGTTAAACCTAACTGTCATTAGCCAAGTTGTGCTAACAGAAACAATGCACTTTACTTCTCTGAATACCCATATTCTTCCCTGTAAAGTAATGGGTTAGACCAAATCAGAGGTTCTCAATCTTGACTACACATTAGCATCACCTGGGATGTTTTAAAACAGTATTTGGCCTTGAAGTTGCATCCAAAAACTGCCATTTTTTGCAGACACTTCTTAATTGATTTTAATGTATAGTTTAGAGCTTTGGAAAGTGTACTGACAGAGAAGTATAAGGAGTTGTATTTCCACGGAAATTGGAATAGCATCACTGACTATCAGATTATAGCTTAGGAATTATAAAACTATTGGAAGAAGTGCCTGGACAGATTTAAGTGACACACATTTGCCAATATTGAGAATCTTCTCTAGGAAGAATAAATATTTAATAACCATTTCCAGATTTTCCACTATTGTTCTTGTATAGATACAAATAAAAGATATATTATCTGCTCTATAGATGCCACCTCCCAAGAAAAAAATAATCAAACTATAATTGAGTCTTGAGAATTTTTAGTCCAGTTTTAATTTATACTAGCACAAAGAGCCATTTTCATATAATAGAGCTAAGTGGTGAGGAAGTTGACTGTTTCTTGGTGGCCTAGAGAATCATTTTAAATTGCCAAGAGGCAATTTACTTTAAAATGATTTTTAAATGATTGAGGAAGCTATAGCATAGAAAACAACCTCTGTGCTAGTTTTCAATGAATCACTGAAAATTTACAAGTATCTTTTAATATTTCAAAGCCGTCCACAATTGCAGTCCAGCTTGGTAATTCCAAGAGTGATTATTTTCTTTGTGAGTTATCGAGATGCCCCATCTCCCTCAGCCTTTGGCTGCCTGACAACCCATTGTCTATTCCTCCACTGGAAAAGAAGATTGAACATTTGTGGGAAACCAGGTCACAGTCAAACGTATGTATTTACTTGTGGGAAAAAATGGAAACCTTGTTTAAATGTGGTTTGAGAATTATCCTAAATTCTTTTGTTATAAACTCTCCCTGTCTTAATACTATTGTGAGCAGCTGATTCCTTTAACTGTTCAAACTTGAATGTGGGTCTAAATTCTATTTTTAAAATCTATTATTTGCCTCAGGATCTCTCCTCCCATTCAACCTGCTATGTCTTACTCCTGGAGTACCTGGGAGCACAGGCCAATGTCATTCCTTTAAAAATTACTCCAGTGGGGGCAATAGGGATCTTAGGAGGGGAAACCTATGCTTGGTACAATAACATATGGTCTAATAAATTCACAAATGAGTGACATTTCTTGTAGTTGTGGTTCAAATTATAGGCATTTCAAACGTTTAGTGGTGACTTTAATTTACTGTAAGGAAGTGTATGCTGAGCATCTGGAAGGACATGATTTTACTTTAATCATTTTGATTTAAGTGACAGTAATTACAAGTATCATCACAGTCTATAGAAAAAACATTGGTTTTTACTGTTATCTGCCAGGACTTGTTTCCATCGTAGCAAGGCATTTCTTTTTTTAGACCAAGAGGGGTTAAATCATTCTGAACGTTCCTTCCCTATTCAAGTGCTTGGCTTGAGCAAGGATTCCTAATAATGGATTAAACTGATGAATTTGCTTAAGCAAACTAACTACAATTTAAGAGAAAAGAAATGATAGCATTTAAAGTATCTGGGGGACACAATTTTAACCTGCAACAGAAATTTTATAGTTAAGTAGATAGAGCAACTTTAAAAACCTTGAAGTAACATACACTATTTCTGTTCCTAAATGAGCAGGTACTTTTGGGGTAATTGCCCCCAAGTACACAGGCAAAAAGATACTAAAATACAGAAAGAGGCCAAAGCTTGTCTGTTAGTTCTTCAGTCTTCTTTACCTATTTTGTTATTTTTGTTTTAAAAAGAATAAAAATGATGGTACAGAATTTCAAACCAAAATAAAAGTAACAATGGTTAATATATGTTGTATTGTTATCTTCAAAGTAGTTGCTCAGTTTACAAGATATAGGAATGAAAAGTTGATCAAATCTTTCTTTTCAATGAACTAATAGAGATTAGTGGTATAATTATCTATCGTGTATGTATGTATAGGTATCATATCTATATATACATACATATTCTTTTCCCTTCTTTCTTTTCTCCTTTCCCCCATCCCAGTTGTTCTTTCCTCTTGAGCAATTTCTTCCCCTTTCTTTTTCATAATATCTACTGTACATTTTTAATCTTATTTATTCTTTTATTTTTGCACTAGGAAGACAATATGACATTTATACATATGAGTCTGATTTATTTCATTTATAAGTATGGTCTCAAGCTGTATTCATGTACCTATAAAAGCCTGGAGTATTCCATCGTAGACAAACACCATATCTTTTTTATCTATTCTATGGTTGATGACATTTAGGTTGTTTCCAAGATTTAGGTCTCCTATAAACAGGTGTGTATATATCATATCATTATGATGCTTTCAATTCTTCTGGAAAAATATTTAAAATGAGAATAGCAAGGTCAAATGGGACCTCCAAACCTAGTTTTTCGAAGGGTCTCCATGCTATTTTCCTCAGTGGTTGTACTCCTACCAACAGTGGAGAAGTATTCCATTTCCCATACAGTTGTGGGGAGGGCAGATACCAAGATCCAAACTTGCCAGGCAGGTTTATGCCACTGAGCTGTAGACCCGGTCAATTGTTTGATTTCTTGATGATAGCCACCCTTTCTGAAGTGAGATGGAATCTTAGTGTTGTTTTAATTTGCATTTCTTGCATGACCTATGATGTTGAACTTTTTTTTAATGTATTGATATACTATTTGTATTTCTTCATCTGAGAAATGTGTATTCATCTCAGATACCATTTTTGGACTGGGTCTTTGAATTTAAGACACCTGATTTTTCTCAATTCTTTATACATTCTAGATAGAAATGCTTTGTCTGAGGGACATTTGGCTAAAATTTTTTCCCATTTTTCAGGTTGTCTTTTTACTCTGTTGGAGATTTATTTTGATCTGCAAAAACTTTTTAATGAGATAAGATCCAAGTTGTTGATTCTTTGAAGTACTTCCTGTGTGGTTTAGGTTTTGTTCATGAATTTGCTACCTACCCCCATGTCTTTAAGATTTCTACCTACCTTGTCTCCAGTAAACTTAATGTTTCTGTTTTAAGATTTAGATCTTTGAACCATTTCGACTTTAGTTTAGTGCATGGTGATAGACATGTTTAGTTTTAGTCTTCAACAGGTAGAAAGCCAGTTTTCTGATCTATTTCCTATTTTAAAGGCATAGAAATGTGAGAAATAATTATTGAATTATGACCACAAAGAAGATATTTAAACTCAATTTCAAAAATATCTCAGACAGTCAGAAAGTGTTTTAAACCAGAGGGCCTGTCTAGAAGACACGAATAAACATATTTGCATATACAGACATTAGTAAGCATGCAGGGTATCGGGTGCGTACTCAATAATATTTATCAAATGAAGCCCAGCACTCTGGGATGCAGAGGCAAGAAGATCATGAGTTTGAGCCCTTCTAGGGCAACTTAGCAAGACTCTGTGTCAAAATAAAAAATAAGAAGAGCAGGGATATAGCTCAGTGTGAAAGCCCTAGATTCAATCCTCAGAACCATAAAAAACAAAAACAAAACAAGAGAAACCCACTTTCTTAAAAGCTATTTGTGCACCACTTGCTGGCTTTTAAAGTTTCTTACAAATCTATTATTTGTAATACAAAGGCCTTTACATTTTTCTCTACATCACCAGATGGTGCTGAAGATCACATGAGCAAATACCAATGCTCCAAGAACTAAAGAGCTGAAAAATGCTGTGCTTTCCATATTGTTCTACTTCTGTTTTCCCATAAATGACTCACTATTTTATCGTGTTTGTCCTATATATATGCTGATGAAAAATATTTGAGATCTAGGCACAGTGTTTCTTCTGGACCTTATAAATAGCAATGCTTGAGTCACAGAATCACTCAGGGAGAGTGTATGCAATTATTCAGATTTAATCAAGTCCAGTCCTGTGTAGCTCTCCGGCTATCTTCTTTGAAACGTTTTATTTTATTTTATTTTATTTTTTATCAATACCTCCTTCCAAGGCTATGTAGCAGAAAAAAAAGAACAGTACCGTATTTTCTCAGAGGAAAAAGGCAATAGAGACCGTGCCATATACTCATCCATTATCTTGGCCTCAGAGCACATAGAGATAAGTTCCTCAATAATGAGAAACCACACTGCACATAGCAAACCTGAGTGTTCCCTGGGTCCCTGTGTAAGGCTCTTTTCATTACTCTGGACTAATTAACTTGACTAGAAAAGATGTTTTGGCACAGAAGGATTGAAGGCTGTAGTTAAAATGGGAATGATCATTTTTCCATGCCCTTCTTACCCGTTTTTACCTAGGCATTGGAATATTAAGATTGGCTGAGAAGTCCCAGAGCCTATAAATGAGGATATTTTAAGCTGTGGACACATTGCTGGTTTTGTTTGTTCTATCCTTTAATTTCACCTTTAGAATCCACAAAAACACCGATTTTTAAAAAGAAATGCCCTTAATACTGAATATTATTTATGACAAGGTTATTTAAAAATTCTCAACTTTAAAATTACTCAAACTACAATATATTGTGGATTAATAAATAATGAAATTTGTATATTAGAGAGATTTCTGCTCTGGAAATTTAAAATAAATATTGATCAAGAAAAGATACCATGGCAGCATTCTTCCAGCATGAATTTTCCCTAATTAGGCTACCAGTCTTGGTCTTCCCCTGTCAGTGCATGGATTCGGAACAGCATGTAACTAATTCTAGTCAGTTTATGGAAGAAGGTCTGGTAGGTGGAACTATGAATTTTCTTGCTACCAAAACATTTGCAATGAAGACATGACCCTGTTCACACTCAAGATAGAGTTATGTCTGGATGCAGTGCCCAGAATTACTAAAGCCATCTTGATGTCCATCTGAGAATGAAACAAACATGTAAAACTTGGTAGAGCCACAAGAAATAACAGCAAGATAGAGATAGATCCCTAAGAAGTGGTGTCTCTGGGCAATAAAATATTTTAGCCTGTTTAATAAAGGTCTCTTATTACCTGAGACTGGAAGCATCTGAATTGAAATTTGGGTTGACAGCAACTTTATCACTAATGAACCACTGTCACATTTTTATCTCCATGAAAATGTCTCAAAACATGTAGTTTACAGACATACTGCCATTGTTATATGAGTTTCTCTGGAAGGATATATGGATTTCAAAATAGAGAAATAACTATTTGTAAAGACTTCCTGAAGAATAATCGATTCTGTTTCATCTGAATTGGACAAAGAATAGAATTAACTAGAGTAAAATCAAGCCACAAGACTTTATTATCTATTACCTTTCTGCTTCTTACCAGGAATTTAACCAAGATTAGATACATTGTGCTATTTTCTTGAGAAAGCCTGTTCATCCTTGATTGTCAGTTTCTAAAGAAAATACTCTTAATTACAAGCCTGAAAGCTCTCATGTTCTTAATGCCTGGTGCAGAAAAATGTGCTTGATGAATTTGTGTTGACTTTTCTTTGCTAGCCAACATGAAGGCAGCCGATCCCTGCCAAAATCATCAGTAAAACTATTTCTTGTGAGTAATAACAATAATATTATTTTCCTTTATAGCACCTTTAATCCAAGAATCTTGAGCCTGTATAAACATTTGCCCAATAATATACTCAAAATCTCAGTACTTGGTTGGTGGGAAAATACAACTAGATGCAAGAACTTAGAAAAAAATAGAACCCAAAATGTTAACTCATAATGATCTTTTAATCTATTATCTTCAACTAACCATTCAAGAAAAATAAAGAATTACTGAGGTTTTAACAGTATAAGCAACAAAGCATTTCTAGCTCCAAGTAATAGATGATTCATTCTTTCTCTTTTCTTGTGATTTAAAGTTTTTTTGTTTTTCATATTTATCACTTTTTTTTACAGTGGGAATTCTGAATACCAAAGATGGAGAAATTGAGCTAATTAGGATTACTTCAGTATCTAGCAAAAAGAAACTGGCAATAATTAAAAGTGAAAAAGTAATTAGAAGTGAGTTTTGTTTCGATACCTGGAGAATTTCCTGTCTGACCAAAGTATTATTGAAACCACTTTTCTTTTGAATTTAAAGTAATTCTTTTTTTTTTTTAACTTGGAAGCAAAAAACATGGGATCAAATTTTGGAAGAATCAAACATGATGATGCATTAAATTTCCTATATTCATATGTTCAACAAATTATGGGGAGAGCTTTGAACTCCACTTTTTGGGACTTATTAGAGTCAGCAGACCCTATCTAGAAGCTGATTTTTGACTAATAATGTAAATTTTTTAAAAAATTCACAATAAAACCAAAATTTCATAGTACTATATTTAATAGCACATTCTTTTTTAACTCAAATGAGTGAAAATTAATAAGCTGGTTATAAATAAATCATTTCCATTAAGAAAGTAGACCCACCAGGGTTTCACCTTGACTACATTTTGACAAATCCATTGTTGGTTGACTACTCAATTCATAGACTTGTAATTGAAATATCCTCTTAAAAAGTAATAAAACTGCATTTTTTAAAAGCAATTTTACTTAACTTGTTCAACTTGAGTATCCTTCCAGTTAGGTCTTTGTTAGCCTATGACGCACCCTGTGAAATGCTTCACTCTGTGTGAAGCATTGTGTGAAAATGGCTGAAAAGCACTGTGAAAATGGCTGGTGAGCTCTAAGAAGGCAGCTTGACAGTGAAGATCTTACTAAAATAGCCCCATCACATGTTGCTGCAGCTGAGTTCACAAAAAGAGTGCATAGGAAGATGTGAGTTTTCTTTAGTTTACATTTTAAGTCTTCCATTAATAACTCTCAGTCATCCTTGTCAGGGACCTACACTGAAGTTGTGATGTCATAAACTGCATAAAAATATCCCTTAAAGCTGAAACTTAAAAAGAAAACCAAGATATTACTGGAAACAGTCCTAGATTTAGCAGATGGTGGCCATTTACATGCCAAATCACATTTTCTTTTGGAGATGACTTTTCCTTTTCATTTCTTCTTTAGATTAGCTAACTATTGATCTAGAATTGTTCAACTTGCCCTGAAATAACAACCACTGGGTAATTTCTAATTTTCAAGGAACTTTATTATCACTAAAACTCACAACTGCCATATGAAATAACTTATACAAGTTATTCACTCTAGGTGGCTCAGTTGCTAAATTGGCACTAGATTCTAGTCTCCTGACAGTTTATTCATTGATCTTCCTTCTCCATCATTTTGATTTTCTTACAATCCTGAAATACATGTGCAGCAGCTCTCATAAGGTAACTTATTTATGTTAAAACATTATCACAATCTTTACCTTTACTTCCTTGTGCTAGCTCCACAAGGACTGAATGAATCACCACATAAATCCCCATTTCTAGATATGATGTCCTTTCATGTTGATACAAATTATTAAAGAGATTTGTCCTGCCCCCTCAGGACTGATGAACTTTAATGTGAAGAGTATCTCTACACTGCATGCCATTATTTTTACCCAATTGGACTAGGTCTGCATGACAAACTTCTTTATAAGATCTTTATAATGTGAAATTTCTATGTTACCCCATTCAAAAAGGGAAAAATAGTAAAAAAAAATATTAAATGGTTGAACCAGCTTTATGACTCTACTATGGAATGAATCCAAAGACCAACAAACTCAGGTCTTCTGTAAGTCCCTTCATTATGTTGTTCTCTGCTATAACAAAATACTTTATCTGGCATCAAAATTACGTGCCCTATTCACACTGTTCTTGCAAGAAACAAATAGTTCTTTGTGTCTGAATTTTCCACATAGTTGCCTGATGAAACATACGCCATCGGAGGACAAATATATTGATGCAAGTAAAAAAAAAAAAAAAGAACAAATTAATTCCAGAAGGTAGTTAGAGATAAAAGATGCCATTTCCTTTCTCTCTGAAATGCAGCCTATATAAAACGTCACACTGGGTTTAAATTGTGGAGGAAAAACACTCTGCAACTTCATAAATGACAGTTTTTCTAACTTGACAGTTTGTCCATTCCAAAAATGCTGAACCAAATTGTGGTAACTTTTGACTAACCCATTCAGTAACTCTTGATAATAATTGAATAATAATTGAAGAAGAATGAGTCACCCAAGGTTTTACAAACTTGATTCCAAAAATCTCTGTAAAGTTTTGGAACAAATATAAAGGGCCAAATTTTGAGTTTTTCTGGATCTGTAAGGATACCTTTTCCTGGGAGAACTTGTAATGTTTCCTTTTCTAATTGAACCATGATTCTAGAAATCTTCCATGAAAATTTTGGTACTCCTGCCAGAAAATGGAGAATAAAAAGAAGTAACTGTAAACTTCTGTTTGTAGTAATCTGGAATAATTATCAGTAAGTACTCGTACCATTGAGTAATTATGAGTTGGAATACCTGACCTAATGAAACAGAGATCTTTACATAAGAATAAAGATACTTTGCTCTCAATCAACACATCTAAGCCATGAGATTTCTGTACTTCAGATTGAAGCTGGAGTGTCTCTTTCTGAGTAACTGAATGAAAAATGAAAAACTAGAACAAGTTTTAACAGTTATACAGGACACATTTTGAATGCAAAAGATTTGTGTTGTTTTATTTTCATTGAATTCACTTGTAACAGTTTGTAAGGTTAGATATAGCCTCAGATATTTCCCTGGTTTCTAGCAGAAGCAACATGCTGACCCTAAAATTCTAATATGACATTCAGTCTTTGAAAATAACACACACCTCTTTCATCACTATGCAGCCAAGTTCCTGATATATATAGGGCAATTCATAAATAATGAATGGATGAATAAATAGGAATAGAGTGTTTGCAGTTTGGTAAATGATGTTTTCCTTCTCTTTGGAGACATAACCACTCATTCTCATGCAGAGTGCCCTTGAAAATTAATTTGAGCTTCATGCTAATGGTCAAGGGCTAGTTAGGAAAAGTGAAAAGATGTTAACACTGATAGACTCTAACAAAACTGATAATCATTTCCTATTCCCACTTCAGAATTTGTCTCCACATTATTGCACTTAAAAAAAATAACAGGATAGCTTTAACTTACTTGCAAACAAAAACAACTCTAGATAGACATTAACATTACTCTGTAATTTAAAAATTGGTCTTAAAATAACTTTCAGTCACAGCATTTTGAAGTGAAATAGAACTATGCTGTATAATGAGGTAGAAGGATTTTTGAGAGTTTATAAAAGGCTTCTATATTGCCAATAGCTCAAAGTTTCTTCCTGCTAATATTGTCCAATAATGTCATCTCCCTATGAGGAAAATTCCCATTGGTTTTAAAGAAATTTTGACTAGAATTAGGTGGTAAAATTCCAGGTCCTACGCAACACTTGGAAGGAATATATTTTGCTTCCAAGTTCATTTCCTACTTACAAATATTCTCTACCTTGTTAAAATCAATTTGAAAGGTAAACTATACTGTGTTATGATATGAAAGTCAAAGAACCTAATGGATACTGAGTGTCAAAATTCAGTCAAACATAGCCATAGGAATGAGTCTTGGAATCCTAACTATGCTGGTGTTTGACAAAAAAGAGAAGAGTAAAATATAAATAGTTTTACTATAATAAAAAGACTATTATATTACTAGAGTTACTAACTATAGGATAGTATCTGCTAAGAACATAGTTTGCTTTATAGGTAGAATTAAGCATGAAGTTCATCATAGCAAGTAAGAAGTTACATTAGGAGGACTCAGTGGAGGGTGGCCAGGAAAGAAAAAGCAATTTACTGGATTTACTGAATACTTACCATAGGTCTGCTATATTAATACCTCAAACATAAATTATACAGAAAAGTAATTTTTTAGAACTCAGTTCACCCTAAGCTTTGTCCTATTTTAGTTTTTAAAATGTCTCATCTTATTTGTGCTGGATAGAGGAGTAAATTTTGTCACTCAGTCTGCTTATTTCTGTATGACTGAGAATCACCTTTAGATCAGAAGTTGTTTGCATTAAAGGACATGGCTCCTGTATTCCCTTTGTTGTATTTATTGCAATAAAATACCTTTTGTGGCAGTCTACACAGCCCACTGGAACACCAGAGACCTGCTGCATACACACCAACTCATGTTTGAAAACTGGCTGTTTTAGGGTGTCAAACAAGCTACAATAAAATAGTACATTGAATTCATTCAAATGCATCATCCTTAACAGGCATAACAACTGACACCTGATATACTAGTTATTGAGTTTTTGAATTTTTTGCTTTTCTTTTCTGTTAAGGTTGTCATCTATGTAATAAAACTAATTTATACCTTTTTATTCCTAAAATGTAGCTCTTTATATAAGAATTAGGCTGAGAAAATAGCCTATATAAACTTTAGTCATAAAAGAGAATTGCCATAGTATTTTTTTGGTTGTGTTTTTTTTGTTGTTGTTGTCTTTTTTTTTTTTTTTGTACTGAGGATCAAACTCACAACCTCACACTTGCCAGGCAGGCACTTGTGCTGCTAAGCAAACTAAACTCCTGGTCCTATAGTGTTGTTTATAATGGCCTCCAAATCTAAAAGACCACAAATATCTACAAATGTGGTATTTGTCAAATAATTTTAGGTTAAAGTAGAATATGGAAGATGACACTTTGTTATTTAATTTTCAATGAAAATTACAGTATTATATATTTATGGGTTACAAAGTAATGTTATCATTTATGAATTAATACAGAATAATGAAATCAAGACAATTAATACAATAAATCCCTGACTTACGAAGAAGTCCTATTCCAGATGAGAAAGTTTGTAGGTCAGATTCATTTGTGAACCCGACAGACTGGGTCATATACCTTTCACACAAACATACAATGTAAAGCATAAAAAATCAAATACACACACACACAAATACTGCAAATAAGCTTTTTACTTTTATAGCTACCTTAAAGTGGTGATACAGTACATTACAGCTGTAAATAATCTATTTTTACTTTTATAGTTGTCTTAAATAGTGGTACAGTGCTTCTGTTATTGTTTTGCATCTATGAATGTTCTTAACATGAGTTTTATTTATATCCTTGAAAGTTTGCAACTCCAGTATTTTTAAGTTGGGGGTTTTCTGCATAGCCATCACCTCAACTGAAATTAACTTTTAGTGATTCTGAAAAATAAAATGCATTTTTTACTGCATTCACCATGCTGTGCAATACATCTCAAAGAAAAATGTATTACTCTTGCTTAATTAAGGTTTTATACCTTTTATCTTCTTTTCTCCACACCATTTCTGCACATGGTACTCCTGCCACTGGTGAGCTTTATTCTACTGAGCTTTATTCTACTGTCTCATTGTTTAAGTTTTATTGTTTTAGATTGCACTTAAGAGAATATGTATTATTTATCTTTTTTGGTCCTGCTTATTTGGGAGACGACAGTTTAAGAGAATGCAAAGAATACAAAACAGGGAGGGGGCAAAGTAAGAAGCTCTAAGAGCCAACCCCTCAACAGAATCCTTTTAAAGACTGACAAAAATAGAATCAACTTTGTCAGAAAAACTACCTAGGATATGCAACAGTCAAGTGAATGCTTAATCAAGTAATGCCTACCAAAACCTGTTAGGAGAGCTTTATGGTATTTTAATTTACTTTGTACCACTCCATTGGTTTGGTTCAGTGGCAAGCAAAAGAACAAGTAACTTTGGAAATAGATCATTCTCAAGTACTTAATCTGAACAGCAGCAGCATATTTATAATGGTAGTACCAGAGGATAGGGTAGAACTGGAAAAAATATTTTTAAAATTAATGGCCAAAAATGTCTGAAATTTGATGAAACACATGGATTAGCCATCCAAGTAGCTCAGCAAAATCCAGCTACAATAACCTCAGAATTACACACTGAATACTCTAAAATCAAACTCTTGTAAGACTTACCCTACAATAATTCTAAAAGGAGTCTTTCAGGCTAAAATGGAAGAGTACTAGATATTAACTTGAAACCATACAAACAAAAGAACATCAGTAACAGCAAATTAATATATAATTATAAATGTCAGTAGTAACTTTTTGTAGCCTCCTTTTTGTAGTCTCTTTTTTTCCATATAATTTGAAAGAAAAATGCCAAAAAAATCATAAATCTATTTGTATGGACACACAGTGTGTATAAAGATGTAATTTGTAATAACGACAAGACAAAGGGAAAAGGACAGAGTTAA
This sequence comes from Hydrochoerus hydrochaeris, assembly GCA_004027455.1. Taxonomy (NCBI): domain Eukaryota; kingdom Metazoa; phylum Chordata; class Mammalia; order Rodentia; family Hydrochaeridae; genus Hydrochoerus; species Hydrochoerus hydrochaeris. Next base: position 1,770 of record PVLA01014532.1, on the reverse strand, counting down.
ACAGGAACAGGGTGTTTTATACTATTAAAGTTAAGTTAATATTAATTCAAACTAGGTTGTTATAAATGTTAAATTAGTAGAATAATTAGTAAATAATAAATAGTAGAATAATAGTTAATAATAAATTAGTAGAATAATTAGTAAAATAATAATTTTTTCAAATATGCAAAAGGAAATGAAAAGGGAACCAAGAAAGTATACTAGAGAAAGGGCAACTAAACACAAAAGTAGGTGGTAATGGAGAAACTGAGGGACAAAAAAAGATATGTAATTTGTAGAAGGCAAACAGAAAAATGACAGCCCTTCATTATTATCAGTTATTTTAAAGGTAAACAGAAAAAACTCTCCAGTTAGCACAAAGATTTTCTATGGAGAGATGTTTTTTTCTTTTGGGGGGTTGTTTGTTTTAATGATACAACTACATGCTGTGTACCAGAAACTCCTTTCAAATCCAAAGATGCAAATAAGTTGAAAATGAAATGATGTAAAAAAAATATATATGCTTCATGCAAATAGTAACCAAAGGCAAGTTGAATTTACTCAAAACAGATAAAATGGACTTTACATAGAAAATTATTATGAGACAAGGAACATGAGCAAAGCATCAACATAGTAAAAAGGTACAAAAGTTATAAACATATACACCCCACACAACAGAGCTCCAAGATAAAAGAAGCCAAACATGACTAAACCGAAAGAAGAAATTGGCTGTTCTCTGTTAATAGCTAGAGACTTCAATACCCTATTTTCAATAACAATCAGAGCAACTATTCAGATCACTGAAGAACTAGAACTAGAACCAGAACCAAGACTAGAATAAGGCTAATAACACTCAGCCTAGTAGGCATATACAGAACATTCTACTTCACAACAGTGAACACACACTTCACAGCAAGTCCACAAGCAACATTCTCCATACAGACTGTATGTTAGGCTACAAAATGAGGCTAAAGAAATTTTAAAAGATTAAAATTATATGAAGTATTTTTTCTGAACAGAATGAAATGAAATTAGAAATCAGTAATAGAAGGAAAATAAAAATTCACAAAAGTATATAGAAATAAACATACTCAAATAACAAATAGGTCAAAGGAAAGATTGGGAAATTAGAGAATAATTTGAGATGAAGGAAAACCATGATCTAAGGAATCTAAACGATAAAATGTAGCCATTAAAACTAATGTATATGTTTTAATTTAGAAGAAAGTTCATATTATATCAAGTTTAAAAAGAAAAAAATCTAGCTGTAAAATGTAGGTGTGTATAAAAGGAGACATTTAAAATATTTATATTCACATAAAAACAAAACTATCTAAATGGACATAAAGCAAAAGTTCATTGTAGTTAGCTTTACTTGTTTACTTTTAATATTTTGTTTTCTTTTTTCTTTCCATTTATCTGCATTTTCTAATTTTACTCCATGGAAAAATTACTTGAGAACTTAGAGGAAGCCTGCATCAGGGGTAAGCTGCCTGGAACATCCACCGTGGGCCAAACCTGCCACCAGAAACTTAGCAGAAGCCTGCATCAGGGGTAAGCTGCCTAGAACCTCCACTGTGAGCCCGCCCTGCCACCAGGAACTTAGCTGAAGCCTGCATCAGGCATAGGATGCCTGGAACCTCGCCCAAGGGCCCACTCTGCCATCAGGAATATTGAGGAGGACAGCCCAAGACTAGAAAATGCCCTGGACTGCTACAGATGGGCCAGCCCTCCCACCTGGAACATCAGAAGATCTTAGTGAGATCCAGTTAGTGTGAGAAAATTTGGAAA
>PVLA01014531.1:0-29988 GCA_004027455.1 Hydrochoerus hydrochaeris | reverse complement strand
TCATCAAAATCACTGCAGACTTCTCAATGCAAACCATCAAATCACAAAGAGCTTGGAGCAAAATATTCTGAGCCCTGAAAGAAAATAACCTCCAACCCAGAATGATGTACCCTGCAAAACTGTCTCTCATAATTAATGGAGAGACAAGATATTTCCACGGCAAAGAGGAACTGGGGGAGTTTGTGACCACCAATCCAACCCTGCAAAGAATACTGAAGTACATTCTAAAGAGAGAGAAGAAAATCACCAGGATTCCAGGAATAATGGCAGAAAGGCCTCAAAGAAAGGGGCAGACAGTGGAAATAAAGAGAAAAGTAAACAAATAACAACAGAAAAACAGCATGGCAGAAATAAAACAGAGAAGATTGGTTATATCACTGTTTTATCTTGACTGATTTTATTTGAATCTGGTATGCTTGAGAGTGTCAAGTCTGAGAGTAGGGGCCACTACTCTGAAGATGACATGATTCAATAGGATACCCATTCTAGTTTGATTGTTAACTGCCTTTGTAGTCCTATAATGTCTCCAATGTTTAGATTTTATTAGTAATGTAAAGCAATGCTGTTCATATTATATTTTATGATATAGACAATTTTATTGAAAATAACTAGAGACAACATAGTGACTACCATAGATCACCTAATGTTGTGTTTTTGTATGTTCTTTTCATTTCGTGTTTCTCTAGGAATTTGTATTGCTGATTTGTCTTGATTTATTTCTCCCTCTAATACAGAAAGGCTAGGTATATATGTAGAGACTTATACATGTGTAGAACTTCTAAGTGGTTTAAGAGAATGGATTATAGTTATTGTAAAGGGAAAAAAAGGAAAAGAGAATATTTTAAAGGATATAACTGCATGTATGTTTGAGTGTGTGGAATTAATAACCATGTTGCTAAAGTTTTAGTTGGATGGATGAGCAAAACTGACTGCAGTCTCACTGTTTGGATGTCCACTTTGGGGTCTTTGTGTAACTTGAACAACTGCATCTAAGAGGAAAGTATATAATTATCAACTAGTGAATTTTACTGGTTATTATTTGTTTTGTTTTGTTTTGTTTTTGAGATTTTGTATTGTTTCTACCCTCTTTCCATTTCAAAATTTTTTCTTTAAATAAAACAATTTTAAAAAAGCAAGAGGAGGAAAAGAAAGTGCTCTAAAAGAGATAACTGTATGTAACCTTAAGTGTGTAGGATTGATAACCATGTTACTAAGTTTTTGTTGGATTGGTGAATAGAACTGTTTGCAGCCTCACTGTTTGAATGTCCACTTTGTATGCTTTAATTTTGTAACTGGAACAACTATATCCAAGAAGACAGTATGTAATATATCAAATAGTGATTTCTTACTGTTTATTTTTTTTGAAATTCTGTATTGCTTCTACCCTTTTTTCTGTTTTGCTTACCTCCTCTTTAAATAAAATTTTAAAAAATGTGAATGAAGAAGCAGGAATACAAACAGGTGAATTACAAAGGCTATTCATGGAAATAATTAAGGAAAACTTCCCAAGCATGGGAAAAAATGACATTTGGTTCTGTGAGGCATACATAACTCCAGCCACCTACAACCAAAACAGATCTACACCCAGACATATAATAATCAAAATACCAGAAATTCAATATAAAAACAGAATATTAAAAGCTGTCAGAGAAAAGAAACAGATTACTTAAAAAGTAAGCCCATCAGGTCATGGCTGACTTCTCCACACAGGCCATCAGATCAAGAAGAGCATGGAGTGAAGTATTCCAAGCCCTGAAAGAAAATAACCTCCAGCCCAGATTGATGTATCCTGCAAAACTGTCACTAGAAGTTGATGGAGAAACAAGATGCTTCCATGACAAAGAGGAACTGGGCCAGTTTGTGACCACCAATCCAACCCTACAGAGAATACTGAAGGTCATTATAGAGAGAGGGAAAAAAAACTTGGATTTTAGGAACAGTGGCAGAAAGGCCTCAGTGAGTGGGGCAGGCAATAGAATGAATGAGAAAAGTAGACAAACAAAGGCAGAAAAATAGCACAGCAGAAATGAGGCAGAGTAAGATGGCTAGAATCTCTAACATAGATGGCCTTTATACACTACATTGTTAATAGTGCACCAGATTCAAATCCCACATTACTCACACTACTCTGCTTAGATGTTTTATATTTTGTTCCATTCATTCCACCTGTACTAGATTTGAGGGCACAGACAGTAATCCCAAAAATAACAGGATATAGTGTAGTAATAATCCTTAATTTCGTATTAACTTAATCTAAAGCTTGGCAAAACCTACACAGTACTAGGGATTGAACTCACGACCATGTGCTTACAAGGCAGGCAGGTGCTTATGCTGCTGAGCTAAATCCCCAGCCCCTAGTTTCATGTTTTATAGGAATTTGTTTTGTTTCGTCTTGCTATGTTTTGTTTTTCCCTCTAATACAGAAAGGATAGAAATACCTGTAGAGATTCATGAATGTGCGGCTGTTTACACTCTCACTGTTTGAATATCTACTCTGTATGCTTTAATTTTGTAACTTGAGCAACTATTTCAAAGAGGACAATATGTAATTTATCAACTAGTGATTTCTTATTGTTTATCTTTTTTTGAAGTTCTGTATTATCTCTATGCTTTATATGCTTTTGGCTAAGAGCCTGGAATTCAAAAATCCATGTGAGCCAATAAATGACTTAAGGTACTGTTTTACCATGACTGATCGTAATTGAATCTGGTTTGTTAGATTGCTGTTTTGTATTGATAGATTTTATTTAAAGCTGTTATGATTGACAGTATCAAGTCTGAGAGCATAGGCAACTGCACTGAAGATGACAAGATTCACTAGAATATCCACTCTGGTTTGATTATTACCTGCCTTTGAAGTTTTATACTGTCTACAATGTTTTATTTTTACTAATATTGTTATGTACTGCTATATTCAATTATACTGCTATATTCATTTATGCCTGATGATATAGACAATTCTGTTGAACATAATAAGAAACAACACAACAATCATTGTAGATCACCTTTTACTGTGGTTTTATATGACTTTTTGGTTTCATGTTGTTTTTCTTTTAGTTTTTATCGGTACCAGAATGGGTATCCTATGGAATCCTGTCATCTTCAGAGTATTTGCCCCTATTCTCAGACTCGACACCCTCAAGCATATCCGATTCAAATAAAGTTAGTCAAGATAAAACAGTGATATAACCAATGTTCTCTCTCTTATCTCTGCCATGCTATTTTTCTGTCATTGTTTGTTTACTCTTCTCATTAATTCCACTGTCTGCCCCTTTCTTTGAGGCCTTTCTGCCATTATTCTGGAAGCCTGGTGACTTTCTTCTCTCTCTTTAGAATGTACTTCAGTATTCTTTGCAAGGTTGTATTGGTGGTCACAAACTCCCCCAGTTCCTCTTTGTATGTTTAAGTGTGTAGGATTGATAACCACATTCCTAAGTTTTTGTTGGATCATGGACCAGAACTGTTTTCAGTCTTATTGTTTGAATGTCTACTTTGTGTGCTTTAATTCTGTAACTTGAACAACTATTTTGAAGATGACAGTATATAATTTGACAACTAGTGATTTTTTAGAGTTTATTTTAGTTTATCTCATTTTTTTGGAATTTTGTATTATTGCTTCCCTTGTTTTCTGTTTTGTTTTTTTCTCTTTAAATAAAAATAAATAAATAAATAAAGAGAATAAAACAAAAGAGGACAGAATTAAGCTGATTAGAACAGAACAATGCAAGCAACACAGCACTTCACAACAAGACAGTTGGATATCAACAGTAGCTACCATGTCTCTTTCTTTGAAATAGTTGAGCATAGCTTCACATACAATAATATCAAAGATAACAAAGTAGAATAAAACCATTCAAGAGAATGAAAGCATTATAAGAAATTCTGAACCAGATAGCAGAAAATGAACAATGGCTCCTATAATATCTTGTTTTTCATAAAAAAATTGTTTATATTATTACACATATTAAAATCCAGTAAGCCACAACATGATAGAACCAATGGTAATAGAAGAACAAAAGCATGGAAGAAATTTCAAATCAATATGATATTAGATCAGCAATGGCTGCCATAATGTCTTGTTTTCTTCAAAGTAGCTATTCATACCATCACATATGATACAATCAAACAAAACAGAATAAAACCATTCCAACCAATGAATGAAAACATTATAAAACTTCAAAGCAATATAATCGGGAACCATGATTACCATAGAGTCTTATGTACTTTTACCATTTCTTACACTAGGGAGACTATATGGTATTTATATATGTGAGTTTGATTTATTTCACTTATGAGTATGGTCTCAAGTTGCATCCATTTATTTGTAAATATATCAATGTGATCATTCTTTATAGCTGAGCAGTACTCCATTGTATAAATGTACCACAACTTTTTATCCATTCCACAGGTGGTGGGTACTTAGGTTGTTTCCAAGATCTGGCTGTTACAAATTGTGCTGCTATAAACATGGGAGTACATATATCACTGTGGTAAGATGTTTTCAGATTTTCTGGGAATATGCCTAAGAGTGGAATATGTGGGTTAAATGGGACTTTCAATCCCAGGTTTTTGAGGAATATCCAGACTGACCTCCACAGTGGATGCACCAGTCTAAACTCCCAACAACAGTGCAGAAGAATTCCTTTTTCCCCACAGCCTCTCCAGCATTTGTTGTTGGTAGTTTTGTTGATCCTGGCCATTCTTTCTGGAGTGGGATGGAATCACAGTGTGGCTTTAATTTGCATTTCTCTACTGACCAATGATGAACATTTTTTCATGTATTTATTTGCCATTCGTATTTCTTCATTTGAGAACTGTGTGTTCATCTCAGATGCCCATTTTTGGTTTAAGTCTTTGAATTTCGGGGGTCTGATGTTTTTAATACTTTACAAGTTTTAGACAAAGTCCTTTGTCTGAGGGACAGTTCATTAAGATTTTTCTTCCAGTTTATGGGTTTTCTTTTCACTCTACTGGAGATTTCTTTCAACATGCAGAAACACTTTAATGAGATGTGATCCCAGTTATTGCTTCTGGGAAGTATTTCCCATGCAGTTTGGTTCTTGTTCATGAATTCTCTATCTACACTTATGTCTTCAAGATTTTTCTCTACTTTGTCTTCCAACAGATTTAGTGTTTCTGTTTTAATATTTAGATCTTTGATCCATTTAGATTTTAGTTTAGTATATGGGGAAAGGAATGGGTCTAGTTTTAGTTTTTGGCACATGGATAGCCAGTTTTTCCAGCACCATTTATTAAAGAGACTATCGTTCTTCCAGTGAACATGTTTGGCCCTTTTATCAAAGATAAGGTGGTTGAGTGTGTTCATAGTTGGGGTTTTATCTCCTAATCTATTCCATTGATCTTCAGATCTGTTTTTATTCCAGTACCATGTTGATTTTATTACAGTAGCTTTGTAGTATAATTTCAAGTCAGGGATTGTGATGCCTCCTGCCTTGCCTTTGCAGCTTAGAATTGCCTTTGCTATTCCAGCTCTCTTCTGGTTCCAGGTGAATTTTAGGAGTGATTTCTCTAGATCTATGAGGTATGTGAGTGGTATTTTCATTGGGATTGCATTTAATCTGTTCAGCAATTTTGGGAAAATGGCCATTTTCACAATATTTATTCTTCCTATCCATGAACAAGGGATGTCTTTCCATTTTCTGAGATCCTCTTCAATTTCTTTTTTCAGGGTATTATAATTTTCCCTGTATATCTCTTTTACTTCTTTCATTAGATTAATTCCTAATTATTTCATTTTTTTGGATGCTAGTGTGAAGGGTGTGGCTTCTCTTATTTCTCTCTTGGTGATTTTGTTGTTAGTGTATAGAAATGCTATTGATTTTTTTGAGTATTGACTTTGTAACCAGCTAGATTGCTGAAATTATTTCTTACATCTAGGAGTCTTCAACAGAGTTTTGAGGCACTTCTATGTAGAGTATCATGTAATCTGCAAATAATAATCATTTAACTTCCTCTTTTCCTATCTTTACTGCTTTTATTTCTCTCTCTTGTCTAATTGCTTTGGCTAGTATTTACAGTACTATGTTAAATAGGAACAGTGATAAGGGACATCCTTGTCTTGTGCCTGATTTCAAGGTAAAGGCTTTCAGTTTTTGGCCATTTAATATGATGCTGGCTGTTGGTTTGTCATAGGTGACCTTTACCATATGGAGGTAAAGACCATCTGTTCCAATTCTCTGTAAGGTTCTTATCATGAATGGGTGTTGAATCTTATCAAAAGCTTTTTCTGCATCTATAGAAATGATCATGTGATTCTTAATTTTGGCTCTATTGATACAGTGGATTACATTTATTTGTTTAGGTATGTTCAATCATCCCTGCATGCCTGGGATGAATCCCATTTGATCATGGTGTATAATCTTCTTGATGATTTGCTGCATCCTGTTTGCCAATTTTATTGAGAATTTTTGCATCTATGTTCATTAGGGAGATTGGCCTGCAGTTCTCTTTTTTAGTTGCGTCTTTCTCAGGTTTTGGTATAGAGTAATATTTGCTTCCAGGAATGACTTAGGGAGAATTGCTTCTCTTTCAATTTCATTTAACAGTTTGAGGAGTGTCTGCATTAGGTCTTCTTTGTATTTCTTGTACAATTCCTCAGTGAATCCATCTGAGCCTGAGCTCTTCTTTCTTGGTAAGGACTTAATTACATTTTGAATTTTATTAATACAAATTGGGTTATTCAGCAGTTTTACATTTTCTTGATCCAGCTTTGGTGGTTTATATGTTTCTAGGAATCTGTCCATTTCTTCTGTGTTATCGAACCTATGAGAATAGAGGTTTTTGAAATAGGTGTTGATGATCTTCTGTATTTCCACAGAGTCAGTAGTGATTTCACCTTTTTCATTCCATAATGCATGAATTTGAGTCTTTTCTTTCCTTTTTTTAATTAGGTTGGGTAGGGACTTATCAATTTTACTTATTATTTCAAAGAACCAACTCTTTGATTCATTGATTCTTTGTATTGTTTCTTAGTCTCTATTGCATTAATTTCTGCCCTGGTCCTTATAATTTCCCCCCTTCTTTTGGATTTGGGCTTGGCTTGCTCTTATTTTTCTAGATTTTTGAGGTGTAGTATCAGATTGTTTATTTGTGTTTGTACTGTTTTCCTAATGTGGGAGATCAGTGCAATAAATTTTCCTCTGAGGACTGCTTTCATTGCATCCCACAGGTTCCAGTAAGTTGTATTTGTATTTTTGTTTGCTTGTAGATAATGTTTAACTTCTTTAATTTCTTCTGTGACCCATTGATTTCTCAAGAGTGTATTATTCAGTTTTCGTATGTATGTGGTGTTTTTGCAGTTTCTTTTATCATTAATTTCTAGATGCGTGGCACTATGATCTGATAACATGCATAGGATAATTTCGATTCTTCCACATTTACTTAAATATGTTGTGTGGGATAGTATATGGTCTATTTTAGAGAATGTCCCATGTACTGCTGAGAAGAATGTATATTTTGATGTTGTTGGGTGGAACACTCTGTATACGTCTACCAAGTCCATTTGTTCACAGGTGTGATTCAGTTCGGTTATTTCTTTGCTGATTTTCTGTCTAGTTGATCTGTCCCTTTGTGTCAATGTCATGTTAAGGTCTCCTGTTATAATTGTGTTATTGCTTATTTGATTTTTCATTTCTGTTTATATCTGCTTTGTTTAGCTGGGTGTTCTGGAATTTGGTGTTATATATTTAAGACTGTTATCTCTTCCTCTTGAAGTTTTCCCCTAACTAGTATGTAGTGACCGTCTGTATTTCTTTGGATCATTCTTGGTTTGAAGTTCACATTGTCTTCAAACAGAATAGCTACCCCCCCTTTTTTTAGTTCCTGTTGCATGAAGTATTGTTTTCTATCCTTGGACTTTCAGTCTATGAATTTCCTTTTGGGTTAGATGGGTTTCTTGTAGACAGCATATGGTTGGATGTTGTTTCTTCATCCATTCTGCCAGTCTGTTTCTTTTAATTGGTGAATTGAGGCCATTTACATTAATGGGTATAACTGTTATATATCTTTTTATTGTTGACATGTTATCTTTCGGCTGTTGTATTTTTACCTTTCCATTCTGTTTAATTTTCTGTCTTGCTTAGTGGTTTTTCCTATGTGTATCTAGAATGTCTTTTAGAATTCTTTGCAGGTTTGGGTTTGGTGATCATGACATTCTTCAGCTGTTCTTTGTCATGGAAGTATCTTATTTCTCCATCCATTTTGAAGGACAGTTTTGCAGGGTACATCAGTCTGGGTTGAAAGTCATTTTCCTTTTGGATTTGAAATACTTCACTCCATGCTCTTCTTGACTTCATTGTTTGTGTTGAGAAGTCTGTTGTGATTCTGACAGGTTTTCCTTTGTATGTGATCTGTTTTTTCTCTCTAACAGCTTTTAATATTCTGTTCTTATTTTGGATTTCTGCGATGGTGATTATTATATGTCTGGGTGTAGTTTTATTTTGTTATGACTGTTTGGATTACTATATGGTTCACTAATCTGTATGTCAGTTTCCATTCTCATGTTTGGGAAGTTTCCAGCTATTACTTCTGTAAATAGCCTCTTGATATCATTTGCATTGTCCCCTTCTTTTTCATTTATCCCTATTAATCTTATGTTGTTTTTCTTTGCATCATCTTGCAACTGTTGAATTGTTATTTCCTGACTCCTTATTATTTTAAAAGATCTTTCCTTTCCTGTTCTCTAGCTGCAATCTTATCTTCAAGGTCTTAAATTTTATCTTCACTTTTGTTGAGGTGGTTTTGGCAACTTTCAATAGAATTTTTGATTTCCTGTATATCTCTTTGAATCTGCTTCATGTATTCTGTTTGTTTCTTATACTGTTCATTCAGGGATTCTATCTGTTTATTTTGTTCCTCTAATTTTTTAGCTGTGTTGTCTTTAGATGTATTCACTATGTCTTTCACTACTTTTATCATTTCTCCTTTTACCTGGGAGATTATTTCTGATTTGAGTTCCTTCATAGCTTCCCGTACTTGTTTCTTTATTTCAGTTGATATCATTTCAGGCATTTCAGGTGTATGACTAGTATTTTCTTCTATGTACATGGCTCCCAGACTTTCTTGGGATGGGCTGTAGGTTTTAGATTGCATTTTGGACTTTTGTTTTGTCATTTTCCTATATTTCCATGTTTCAAGTGATGTTCCAAAACTTTCCCTGGGCATGTTGGAAATCATGTCCTGTGCCCTCAGCACCTCCTGGGCATGTTGGAAATCGCCTCCTGTGCCCACGGCTCCTCCTAGGACTCAAGCAGCCAAACTCTCCCCGGGCCAGCACCTGGGAAGCTAGAACTCCCCTGGGTGCGTGGGCTTGGCTCCTCTCTCCCTGTCGGCCTAACTGCCCTCTCTTAGCAACTAGGGCCTGGTCCCCTCCCCTCTCTCGGCAGTGCAGGCCTGATCCCCTGGTTGAATAAAGGTCGCTGGCTGTCCTCCACTCAAGCTGTAAAACCTCTGCAGTCTAGTCCAGTGTCCTAGGGGGCTGGGTGGGCACCCAAGCACTGGGAGTGATTCATGGACAGCGCCGTGAAGGTGGAGCTCCCCTCACAGCATGTGGGGGCCTACCTTCCCTCTCCTCTCTCTGTGGCATGGGCCTTGTCCCCAGGTTGAATAGAGGGCATGGTCCCCTCAAGAGCACAAAACCTCTGCAGGCTAGTCCAGTGTACTAGGGGGCTAGGCAGCCACCCAAGTGCTGGGAGTGTAATATTGCTCTTTTAAGTTCTTGTATAATGTCATGAAGATAGTTCTTTATGTCAGATGCTGCTTCTTCAGAAATTTCAGGTGTGCAATGCAAGATCTCTTCTGTGTTTCCCTCTCCTGGACCAGTACTGTTTGGGTTGGAGGCTGGAGACTTCCTTTTGTTTCTTCCTCTTGTCATGTTTCTGGTTTCTTCCAGACAAGTGAGTAGAGTCCCCAGCACTTCTTGTATTGGTTATAATTACTCTGAAGCATATTGCATAAGTATATCTGCTGTTTGCTGCTTTTCCCAGTCTGCTGGTGGCTACTGGAGTGTAAGCAGAGGTGGAGCAGGCTGGTACCTCCCCTCTGAGCTGGGTCAACCACAGGGAATCTTCACCACATTAGTGTACACTGGTCAGCCATGTTGGTTAGGCATAGCTTTAGGGAAACCTCGGCAGTGGCTATTGGACTGCACACAGGGGCGGGACTCAGTCCAAGCAATTTCCACCATTCTTCTCTGAGCTAGAGTGTGGCTGAATGAAGCTGGCTGCAGTTCTGCCTCTGGGCTTATCCTACCCAACTCCAAAAAGGTGGGCAGCCAATTGCCCACTCCCACAGGAGGACTGAGTCCCCCACACTCACTGCCAACCAGTTTAGTTCTCTGGTCTGCCACTCCCCTCCACCACTGTGTCTCTCTCTTGAGGCCTTCAGGCTCACTAGTCACCAGCTTCACTGTTCCTGTGCATCTCTAGGTTCCAGCAGCACTTCTAACACCGTGGGACCAGCTCCAGTGAAAGCGCCACTGCCTACCACCTTCTATTTAAGTTTTTCTTTTTTTTTCTTCTCTCTGTAGGCTTCAATTCTCACTTTAGTTTCTTCCTGGGTTGAGGGGACACACTTCTTTCCTTCTTGTCTTCTCCAGAATGCTGTATTCCAGCATCTGGACTGGTTCTCACCTAGAGGCTGTTTAATTTGCTGCTTACTGTTCTGCTATCTTCCCAAACCCCTGCACTTGACATTAGACTTGGCCAAGTGACTAAACAAAGATGGCAAAAACAGAAACTTGGAATGTGCTTTTGTTACTAATCTTGTTCTCTTGTCCTTCTGCAATAACCTTGTTCTTCTCCATGAAAATAACATACCACAGGGACCACTCCTGTGAGGTTGAGAGATGTGTATGGCATACATGAATCCAGCCTACTGCTGGAAGCAAAGCCCAAATATGTGAATTCTAGGGATGTAATATGTGAAGTTAGAAGCTTCTTACTATGGAGCATTATGTACCAAATCATTGATTACTTATGACCTTATAAGAATTTAGTTGAGAACTTGTTATGATTTCATATGAAATTTAAATAAACATATAATTTCTTTTAAATTCTAACATCTAGGGATACTTTAAAACCTTTTCTCTCTTCACTGATTATTCTATTTTCACAAAAAAGATGTTCTTTACTAAGTAATTGTGTTTACTTTTCTCTAACAGGAAATCTGATAATTCTTGCAAATTCTTCCAGTTCTATTTAGAACTTCAGCACATTGTGGGGGCTTGCTCTTTGAGAAATCAAAATTTCTACTTCTCCACAGTATATTTATTATTCTTGATTCCCTTTATAATACAGCATCAGCATCTTCACAGGTCTTGGTGCATTGCTTGTGCTGAAAAGAAGTCATACATCACCAGGTTGTGTGCTGCTATCTTCTCCATGACTCTTTCTCCTCAAGTGCAGTGAACTCTAGAAAAGGATTTAAACACACTTGGGCTTGAATACTATTTTTATCCTTTAACTGTCTGGTATGCTGCATACTATCTCTGAGCCTGAGATTCATCAAAATTGAAATGGAGCAATAATATCTGTCTACCCTCCCTCCTAACACAGCTGTGAGGCTTGGAATCTCAGTAAAGTTTAAAGAGATCTTATGATTCTTGTTATTTTCCTTGAGTATGCTCAGGAAACTCATAGTAGCAAGTACCATTATTATTCTCTTCTTTCTTTCTCAGGATAGGTAATTTTCAAAGAGCAGGACCATAGTAGCTCCATCTCATCACCTCTGCTTCCTGTCACAGGCTGGCCTCAGTTGTCTTGTTTTCCCTCTGTACTCTTCTTCCACCACCTGGATAGGAGGATTTTAATCACATTCACCATATGCTTATGACCCAGAGAATTATGGTTTCTTGAGAATGAGAATGCAGGTGTCAAAGCAAGTGACCTTAGGGGAACTGAAGTAGTAACAAGGATGCTGCCCTTGGCACCACATTGCCTTTAACTCCTTAGGGTTATTCCCAGTACTTGATAAAATGTAATGAAATAATGAATAATGAAAAAAATTGAGCCTTCTTTCTACCAGCTACACAGCCCCTCTTGTTTTGCAAAAATAAGGCACTTCTTTTCCTTCACACTTTTATTTTAAAATAAAAGAAGAATAAAAATGATGATATGGAATTTCAAAACAAAATAATAGGAGATTAACAATGGTTAAATATTGTGTAATATCATTTACAAAATAAGTTTTCCAAATTATAAGATATATGTATAAAAATGATCAAACAACCAAACAATGAAAGCACAAATTGTTCTTTTTCATGAACTAACAGAGATTAGTATTATAGTTACATCAGGTTCCAGTATGTTGTATCTGCATTTTTACTTATTTTGAGACCATACTCAAGTGTAAATATCATATTGTCTCCCTACTGTAAAAAAACTGAATGTGTAAATAAGATCCGAAATGTACAATAAATATTGTGAAAGGGAAAGGGAAAGAAACTGCTCAAAAGGAAAGAACAACTGGGATAGAAGAAAGGAGAAAATAAAGATAGGTACTATGATAGATACTATACTACTAGTACAAGATAGACAAGTATACTACTAACCTGTGTTAGTTCATCAAAAAGAAGTTTGTGCTTCAATTGATTGTTTAATCATTTTATGCATATATCTTTTTAATCAGAAAAACTACTTTGAAGATAAGAATGAACAATATATTAACCATTGTTAATTTCCTATGATTTTGTTTTGAATTTCTGTATCATCTTTTTTTTCTTTTTTCATTTTAAAATAAATTTTTAAAATTAATTTTTAAACAATAATATGTCCAAGCCCATCATCAACAGAGTAAGGAAGAATATATTCCTCCCTAAGTTGTTAAAAATGGAAAGGTTAAGAGAGTGAACAAAAATATAACAGTTAGTAAAAAATAGAGTGTGATAGCATATATTTAACTTAAGAATGTATGGTAGTAAAAAGTTTAGATTGTGACTTTAGGCATTTGTGAATTAAAATCTCAGCTTTTCCACTTTACACACTGTTATATACCAAATCACTATCTTGTATGTGCCAATCTTGGGATAAGGAGAAAGAAGGTAGTTGAAATGTGGCAGAATATTTGTTGAACTTAAGGCATCACCTTCAAAAAAGCTTAAAAATCACTGTAGATAAAAAGAAATACCTTTGTGTAGTAAAAAAGGTAAGTCAAATATATTACCTATTGTTTCACTTTTATTAGAGAAAGTTGACATGGTTTGAATACGATATGCGTCCCTCAGGGCTCCCGTGTTGGTGGCCTATTCCACATTGCAGCAGTTTTCAGAGGTGAAACTTTGGAAAGGTAAGTGGGACATGAAGGTCCTGATTTCATGCCTGGATTCATCCATTGATGGGTTCATAATTTAATGGCAATATTGTGAGCTAATGGGAATTTAAAATTTGGGACCTAGTTAAAGGAAGTGGGTCATTGGGGGCTCATCTGGACTCTTTTCTCATCTCTCTCTCTCTCTATCTATCTCTCTCTATCTCTCTCTTTCTCTCTCTCTCCTTGTGTGTGTGTGTGTGTGTGTGTTTGTCTATCTCCACTATGTTTCTGCCTCAATACAAGCACAGAACCAAAGAATCTACTGACTATGGGGTGAAAACTCTGAAACCATGAGTCTAACACATTTTTCCTCCTTCAGGTATTCTGGCACAGTAACAGAAAGCTGACTAATATGGAGTAAAATTGATTTTTACTCACAGGTAATTTGGAATAAGCACATACCAGTCTTTTTCTCAATGAAATTGGCCATAGACCTAAAGAGAATGCATGGTATATCTACTTGAGGATTCTGAAAGGTAAATAATAGCAAGGATGGCAAGAAAGAACAACAGAATTTGTGGTATCACCAACCAGTGGTGAGTTTAGCACTTCTCCCCTGCTATATCATCTTGCCAGAAATCAGGCCAACAAGAAACCCAAAAAAGTAAGTAGAGTAGTCTGACTACTGGGTGGCATACTGGCAAGGAAGATTCAAATATCATTGCAAAAATGTTAGAAACTACACTAAAATAGACATTTCAGCTCACAGAAAGTGTTGAAACTAGGAACTTGAATTGAGCCATAATGATTGCCTGATAAATTAAAAATACCAACATACTTTATTGAATTTAAATAGGACCTAGATTCTCATAAGATTTAGACAAGACCCAAATATCAAAATGTCAATAATGCAATCCAAAATTACTAGGCATGTAAAGGACTACTCAAATCTTGACTCATAGGAAAAGAAAATCAAGAAATCAGTAATGAGATGGTATAGATTTTAGAATTCTCTGACGGAGATTTTAAAGAAGCTGTGATAGGAATGTACAAATGAACAAATATGAATGCTCTTAAAACAAATAGAAGGTAGGTATGATGGCTCATGTGTGAAAATCCCAGAACTCTGGAAGACAGAGGCAAGAAGATCACAAGTTGAGCAATTTAGCAAGAACCCATCTCAAAATAAAAGAAGAGCTGTGAATACAGCTCAGTGCCAAAAGTCTTAAATTCAAGACTTTTACTCTGCAAAAAATTCTGCAAAAATATTAAAATAATAAAGTAGCAACACAATAATTAAATTTTAAAATTTACTGGGTTGACTCAAAAGCAGAATAAAATGAACATACGAAAGATTCTGGAGTGTTAATCTTTTTGTGTGTGTTTTTGATTTTTTATACAAGGGATTGAACTCATGACTTCATGTTTGCCGAGCAGGCACTTATGCCACTGAACTAAACCCTCAACCCTAAAATGACTGGAGTGAAATATATATATGAAAGGTTCTGTAAACTTGGAGATGGAGCAAAGGAAATTCCCCAGTCTGAAATGCAGAGTGAAATGCAAAAAAATAGCAAAATAAAAAGAGCAGAGACATGTGACATAGCAACAAGAGATTTAACAAGAAAAATACTGAAAAATATTAGAAAAATCAATGGTGGACATTTCTTGACTTTGGCAAAAGACAGAATTCTACACACTGACTAAGGTGGGTGTTGTAGTCCAGTTTTGCAAAAGAAAACAATTTAATATAGGACACAAAATTTATAGAATTATTTTATAACAGTCACTCAAAGAGTCAAATACAAAACAGTATGAGAAATATATCCACACATTAAAGAATAAAAGAATCCAACTGAAGACCTGCATCCCTTGACAGTGTTCTATATGAGTCCAGTTGAAGACCTGGAGCCCATGACAATGTCTTGTGCAAGTCTGTTTCACAGATCTGCGCTGGGAAGGCCCAAAGCTCAGCGGTAGAACCTAGAAAGTCTACGCCAGAAGGATGAAGGATTTGTGCCAGGAGGCTGAGGCATATGCACTGGAGCCAGGAAGCAATGCTCAAAGTAAGGACCACAACTCCCCGAAGGTGAACCACAGCCATTCTCAGTCATAACAGGGTCCCAAGCTCCTCTGATGAGAACAGGCCATTTCATATCAAGAAAGAAGTTGACAGGCTTCTCCAAAAGAACCAATGGCAACAGGAGAACCAACTATACTACACTACAGTGCTTCTTCCTCTCCAGTTCTCCTTTTTTATGTTGTTGGCAAAAATCTGCAGGTGAGCCAACCATGCTTAGAATCATACTGATTCAGTTCAGATGGGTGTTACAAGTTGCCCACCAGTTGTCAATCCACCACCCTGGGGAACCCAATTTGGATAAATCTTATGAAATGCAGGCCATGATGACCATAGTCAAAATTTTTAAAACTAAAGACAAAGAAAAAATCCTGGAAACCATAGAAAAACAATACTCTTCCTTTGGGGAGAGGGGAATGACATTCTGAAGAACTGTAGATTTTTCATTTGAAACAGTGGAGGCCAGAAGGAAGTGGCACAGCATTTTTAAAATGCTGAAAAGAAAAAGCTGTCATATTAGATTCTGTGACCAGTAAAAATATCATTGCAAATGAAGGTAAATAAAAATATGCTTAAAGAAAAATAAATTTCTAAAACATGACCCACTCAACTGCTAAAGGGAATTTTGGGAGGAGTACCAGGGGTCAAACTCATGACCTTGTGCTTGCCAGGCAGGCACTTAACACCATTGAGCTAAATCCCTGGCCCTAAAAGGAATTTTTCAAACAAAAGAAATAATACCAGGAGAAAACTTGAAACATCAGGAATAAAGAAAAACCACAAATAATATAAATATCTGGATAAGTACACAGAAAAGAGGAAAAGTAATAGACAAAGTGATAATGGCTGATATTTTTCCAAAATTAATAGCTGGTAACAAATCAGAATTCAGAGTATATCAAGTAGGATAAAGGCGATAAAAATCTATAATTCAGCATATTGTCTTCAAACTAAAGAAAACCAAAGACAAGGGGGAAAATCATGAAAGAAATCAAAGGAAAAAACTCAACTATAGAAGAACATAGGAATTACATTGTACTTATCAAAAAAACATGCAGACAAGAAAAGAGGTAATGAAACATCTAAATTGTTTAAAGAAAAATGAAATATTACCTAGAATTCCATCCACATTGAATTAAATTAACCTTAAAGATTCTCAGGTAGGAGAACTTAGTGGAAGCCTGCATCAGGCGTAGGCTGCCTGAAACCTCCACCAAGGGCCTGCCCTGCCACCGGGAAATTGGCAGAAGGCTGCATCAGGCATAAGCTGCCTGGAAACACGACCGTGGGCCCTCCCTGCCACTGGGAACTTAGCAGAAGCCTACATTAGGCTTAAGCTGCCAGAAAACTCCACCATAGGCCCACCCTGCCACCTGGAATTTAGCAGAAGCCTGCATCAGGGGTGGACTGCTGGGAACCTCCCCCATGGGCTTGCCCTGCCACCAGGAACTTAGCAGAAGCCTGCATCAGGCATAGGCTGCCTGGAACCTCCACCATGGGCCCACCCTGCCACGAGGAACTTAGTGGAAGCCTGCATCAGGGATAAGCTTCCTGGAACTTCCCCTGTGGGGCGACCCTGCAACCCGGAACTTAGTGGAAGCCTGCATCAGGCATAAGCTGCCTAGAACCTCCACCATGGGCCTGCCCTGCCACTGGGAACATCGAGGAGGCTTGCCCAAGACTGAAAACTACCCTGGACTGCTTCAGCTGGGCCCAACCTCCCACCTGGAATATCAGAAGACCTCAGGAGGCTCCAGTCAGTGTGAAAAAATTTGGGACTTTGCTCCCAGGCAGCGAACCTTGGACTACAGTGGATTAACTGTATCAGTGTGGTGAGTACACACCTAAAATAGAGGTGTATAGGAGATAAATAGGGCCAGTAGTAAAACCCCCTCCAACTAAATATAAGACTTTGGTGTGTCTGAAAAGAGAGTGTGTGATCCCCTCCTACACATAGAAAACATCAGGCAGAGTGAAAATGACAAAATAGCAAAATGCAGTCCCAAGCATATAGTTCACCAGAAGCAAGTATGGGAGACATTGAAATAGAGGACCCCAAAAGTAATAAAACAGAAATTTATGAAAAGATAGAGAGTGAAATAAAAAACAACTGCATCAGGCTATATAGGAAATCAAATTAGAAGTACTATCCCATGTAAAGATAGAAATAACAACTTTAGTAAAGCAGTTGCTGAATGCAGATAAAGAAAAACTAGAGGAAAAAGTACATGAGCATGGACAACTGATTGAAACTTTGAATGAACAATATAGAAAACAAGCAGAATCCATGAAACAAATTCAAAGAGACATCCAAGAAACAAAAAAATTTTGAAAGTGTGCAAAACCACCTAAAGGAAGCTGAGGATAGGATTTCAGACCTTGAGGACAAGATCACAGTTAGTGATCAGGAGAGGACAGAAGTTTTAAAAATAACAAAGCAGCATGAAATGACAATCCAGAAGCTTCATGATGATGCCAAGAGCAACAATATAAAAATAATGGCATTAGTGAAGATACAGGAGTCCAGGCAAAAGACATATGTAAAGGATTTACAGAAATAATAGCAGAAAATTTCCCAAACATGGGGAAAGAATCTGATATGCAAATAAGTGAGAGATATAGAACACCAAACAGTCACAATCAACATAAACCCACACCCAGACACATAATAATTAAGATCTCACACATACAGCATAAAAACAGAATACTAAAAGCTGTCAGAGAAAAGAAACAACTCACCTATCAAGGAAAGCCTGTTAGAATCACGGCAGACTTTTCAGCACAAAGCCTCAAGTCAAGAAGAGCTTGGAGTGAGGTAATTTAAGCCCTGAAAGAAAACAACCTTCAACCCAGACTGATGTACCCCACAAAGCTTTCATTCAAATTTAATGGAGAAACAAGATACTTCCATGACAAAGAACAACTGAAGAAATTCATGTCCATCAAGCCAACCCTAGAAAGAGTACTGAAAGACATACTAGACAGAGATAAAAATGACCACAATCCCCACAACAAAAACAGAAAGAAACCACCAGGTAAGATCAGCAATTAAATAAGAGGAAAAGCAGAAAAAGCAATGGGAACATAACATGGCAACGTCGAGCCAGTACATATCAGTGATATCCATAAATATAAATGGCCTCAATTCACCTATAAAAAGAAATAGATTGACAGAATGGATCATAAAACAGGATCCCACAATATATACAAGAAACACATCTGACCCAAAAGGAAACTCATAGGTTAAAAGTCAAAGAATGGAAAAGAGTATTCCATGCAACAGGAACTCAGAAAAAAAGCAGGGGTAGCTATTCTATTTGCAGACAACCTGAACTTCAAACCTAAAATGATTAATAGAGATAGAGAAGGTTACTACATACTTGTTAGTGGAAAAATTCAAGAGGAAGAACTAACAATTACAAATATATATGCACCAAATACAGGAGCACCCAACTATATAAGACAGATACTAATGGACATGAAAAGCCAAATACACAAGAACACAGTTATAACAGGACATCTTACCAGAACATTGTCACAAAGAGGTAGATCAGCTAGACAAAAAGTGAGCAAAGAAACAACAGAACTGAATCATACCTGTGAGCAACTGGACTTAGTAGACGTTTACAGAGTGTTCCACCCAAACACATCAGAATACACATTCTTCTCAGCTGCACATGGGACATTCTCCAAAATAGACCATGTATTATCCCATAAAACATTCTTAAGTAAATGCAAAGGTACTGAAATCATACCATGCATAATATCTGTCCATAGCAAACTGAAATTGGAAATTAATGGAAAAATAAATTGTAAAGCCTACATACATAAATGGAAATTAAATAACAGCCTTTTGAACAACCAGTGGGCTACAGATGAAATTAAAGAAGAAATAAAGCAATACCTACAATTCAATGAAAAATTTAGAAACATCATACTGTAATCTGTGGGATGCAATGAAAGCTGTCTTAAGAGGGAAATATATAGCAAAAAAATTATTAGATAAAGAAAACAGAACAAGCACAAATAAACAACCTAATGCTCCATTTCAAAAAGCTTCTAGAAAATGAAGAGCAAGCTAAACCCAAAGCTCATAGAAAAGAGGAAACTTTAAAGATTAGAGCACAAATCAATGCAATTGAAACTAAAAAAACAATACAAAGAATTAATGAATCAACAAGCTGGTTTTTTGAGAGAATTGACAAAATTGACATACCCCTAGCTAACCTTATTGAGAGAAAGAAAGAAAAAACCCAAATTCATGCAATAAGAACTGAAAAGGGAGAAATTACTACAGATCCCATGGAAATTCAAAACATCATGAATACCTACTTTGAAAATCTCTACTCACATAGTGTGGGAAACAAAGAGGAAATGGACAGATTTCTAGAAACATATGAACTACCAAAGCTCAACCAAAAAGATATAGCAATTTTGAACAACCCAATATCAGCTGTTGAAATTGAAAATGTAATTAAAAACTTACCAACAAAGAAAAGCCCAGGTCCTGATGGATTCACAGCTGAATTCTACAAGAAATTTAGAGAAGATTTGATGCCAGTACTCCTTAAACTCTTCAATGAAATTAAGAAAAAAGCAATCCTCCCTAAATCATTCCTGGAGGCAAATATTACTCTGATACCAAGACCAGAGAAAGATCCAACCATAAAAGAGAACTATGGGCCAATCTCACTAATGAACATTGATGCAAATTTTCTCAACAAAATATGGCAATTAGAATGCAGCAAATCATCAAGAGGATTATACATCATGATCAAGCGGGGTTCATTCCAAGAATGCAGGGATGGTTTAACAAACGCAAATCAATAAATGTAATACACCACATCAACAGAGCCAAAAACAAAAACCACATGGTCATCTCAATAGATGCAGAAAAAGCTTTCGACAAAGTCCAACACATGTTCATGATAAAAACCCTTCAGAAACTCGTAATACACGGCATCTACCTCAACATTATAAAGGCGATCGATGACAAACAAACAGCCAACATGATACTAAATGGACAAAAACTGAAAGCTTTCACTTTAAAATCAGGAACAAGACAAGGCTGTCCATTCTCACCACTCCTTTTCAACATAGTTCTGGAAACACTAGCCAGGGCAATCAGACAAGAGAGAGAAATAAAAGGAGTAAAGAGAGGAAAGGAAGAATTAAATCACCACTATTTGAAGATGACATGATATTCTATATAGAAGACCCAAAAAACTACATTAAAAGACTGCTAGAGGTAATAAGCAAGTTCAGCAGTGTAGCTGGATACAAAGTCAATGCTCAAAAATTAATAGCATTCCTGTATAGAAACAAAAAACACACTGAGAGAGAAATTATGGAACTATTGCCCTTTACAATAACATCTAAAAAAATGAAATACTTAGGAATCAACCTAACTAAAAATGTAAAAGACCTATATGCTGAAAATTTACTATGCTAAAAAAGGAGATTGAAGAGGATATAAGAAAATGGAAAGACATTCCTTGCTCCTGGTTAGGAAGCACCAACCTTGTGAAAATGGCTATACTCCCAAAACTGGTATACAGATTTAACACAATCCCAACCAAAATACCATTGACATGCCTCACAGATCTAGAGAACACACTACTAAATTCATTTGGAAACAGAAGAAACCTAGAATAGCAAAGGCAATTCTAGGCAACAAAAGCAAGGCAGGAGGCATCTCAATTCATGACTTGAAACAGTACTATAAAGCCACAGTGATAAAATCAGCTTGGTACTGGCAAAGAAATAGACTTGAGGATCAATGGAACAGATTAGAAGATGCAAGCACAACTACAAAGACACTCAGCCACCAGATATTTGACAAAGGGGCTAAATATATCCAGTGGAAGAAGGATAGTCTCTTTAATAAATGGTGTTGGAAAAATTGGCTCTCTACCTGCCAAAGACTGAAACTAGATCCGTGCATATCACCATGCACAAAACTAAAGTCTAAATGGATCGAAGAACTCAATATTAAAACAGAAACATTAAATCTACTGGAAGACAAGGTAGGTAGAATTCTTGGAGACATAGGGGTAGGCAGAGAATTCATGAACAAAACGCAAACTGCATGGGAAACACTTCAAAGAATCAACAAATGGGATCTCATATTATTGAAAAGTTTCTGCACTTCAAAGGAAATCACCAACAGAGTGAAAAGAAAACCAACAGAGTGGGAAAAATTTTTAGCCAGCAACCCCTCAGACAATGGATTTATATCCAGAACATACAAAGAACTGAAAAACGTCAAGCCCCGCAAATTCAATGACCCTCTCCAAAAATTGGCATCTGAGATGAACACACAGTTCTCAGAGAAAGATATACAAATGGCAAATAAATACATGAAGAAATGTTCACCACCACTGGTCATTCAAGAAATGCAAATTAAAACAACATTGAGATTCCACCTCACTCTGGATAGAATAGCTGCCATGAAGAAATCAACTGATAACAAATGTTGGTGAGGCTGCGGGGAAAAAGGAACACTGCTCCACTGTTGGTGGGAATAAAGACTGGTGCAACCATTATGGAAATCCATATGGAGAATTCTCAGAAGACAAGGATTGGAAGTTCCATTCAATCCAGCTATTCCCCTCTTGGGTATTTTCCCAGAAGAACTGAAAAGTTCATATCACTGTGATATAGGTGCACCCATGTTCATAGCTGCACAATTTGTGATAGATAAATCTTGGAAACAACCAAGATGCCCATCAACTGCAGAGTGGATGAAAAAGGTTTGGCATTTTTATACATTGAAATATTACTCAGCTATAAAAAATGATGATCTTGAGGCCTTCATAGGTAAATGGAGACAACTTGAGACTATCCTCATTAGTGAAATAAATAAGAATCATAGTTATAAATCTCATATTGTGCCTCTAGTGTAAAAAGTGAATAAGAACTACAAGTGTAATAAAACCAAATGTGTAATTGCTATTGTAAAAAAGAGAGGAAAAGAAAGTGCTCTAAGGGATATAACTGCATGTAGGTTTGAGTGTGTAAAATAGATGACCATACTGCTGAATCTTTGTTGGATCTTTGACCAGAACTGTTTGTAGTCTGACTCTTTGAATATTTACTATGTACCCTTTAACTTTGTATCTTGAACAACTACATCCATGATGACAGTATGTAATTTAAATATTACTGATTTCTTAGTGGGGCTTTTTCTCATTCTCCTTTTTCTTTCTTTCTTTTAGAATTCTGTATTGTTGCTACCCTTTTTTCTGTTTTGCTTTTTTTCATTCTCTTTAAATAAAATTTTTAAAATGTAAAAAATATTCTCAGGTATTTCCGCCCAATTACTCTGAGAAAAATTGTGCTTTGGGGTATAAGAACTCTGAGTAAAATCCTATTTTTACTCAGATGTTACTTGTAACATTCAGGACACAAATATCCATGCTATCTGAGTCTCCCTTAAGAGATCATAATGCAGGAAGGAGGACGCTATATCCCTTCTCACTTTGCAGTTGACAACAAGGTATCTTTGATCCCTGAGGACTGAAAATATTGATAGCCAGGAAAATCCACAGGACACATTAAGCAGGCAAGGTAGCAGAAGAGGCATACACAGTATTAACACCAGTGATGGCAGTTTAACTAACTCAGGAGCCAAAACTCAGATTCACAGTATATATAAGATGAGCCCTGGGGACTACCATAAATGCTTTGGTAGGGTCTTTTTGAGAGATATGTGCTAAAAATTATTATGTGAGTAGATAGGAACCATAACCAGGGTCAGTTGATTCCAGCCATAAATTGGACGGGCTACCACAATGAAACCCACTATAAAAATCACCTTCACACTAGAGTGACTATAATACCATTATTTACACTATGACAACAGCAGTTGTTTTCTCAGTGCCATTACTGGTAGTATTAAAAATGCCATTACTGCTAGTATTAAAAACATAATAATTAAAATGATACACTCATGTGGACAAATCAATTAAAATCTTCTTTGGCTAATAAACATCAAGCTCAATGTGTGTTACTACACTTCTAGAAAACCTGCTTTTAATTAGGTATATTTAGTGAACATATTTATCATCACTTTCACAACAGAACTGATACATTGAAATAGGGGTCCTAGAACCACATACAAACGTAGGAAAAGGAACTGCAAAATCAGTATAAATATAGAAGCTAAATGGATGTCATACGTAATGTTATTCATCTCACCATCTGAGGACTTAGAGATAGGTGAACACTTCCCAAAATGCTTTTGATGTGATTAAATCAGTGTCACCTTTCTAAAGAATCATACATTCCACTTTGGAATAGCTCTTTAGCTCAAAAGTATAATGACCAGCTCTTAACATTTATTGACAGCAATCTATACGCCAGATATAATTCTAAGTATTTATAAACCATAACACAGCCATCATCTAAAAAGTCCTTCTAGGAAAGTACTTTTTATCTCTATTTCTCAGCTGAGAAAATTAAAGTTTTAAAAGATTACAAAGTTAGAGAGTAACAGAGTTGGTATTTCAACCCATGAAACCTGATGTCAGAAATAAATCTCTTAACCGAGGGTTTTCAGTGAATGCTTTATGCTGACATGCCACTTCCGGCTTCCCAGTCTCTCAGAGTGGTACTCCACCACTGTCCTTCCAGGCAATCCTCTTCCAGCACAGAAACAAAATATACCTCTTCATGAATTTGTCTTGCCAGCTAACTCAGTGTACAAGAAGTTAGACTGCTTAATTGGAAATCAGTGCCCTTTCACCCTAACCAAATGGGTGGACAGCATAATAGTTCTCCAAGCACTAGTTGAAGGAACTCAATCTGGCTCATAAGACAAAAGTACTATGTCTCACACCTGATTATAATCAACACGACTAGCTATCAGTAGGACATTAATTTTAAGTTGGTTCTCCAAAATGGTCCAATGCTCAGTCTCTCTAAAAAATAAGTCATAATGGATAAATAAATCTTGAAAATAAACCTAACCTAATTCCTAAATTGTTTTCTTTCTGTTGCTTTATATCATTTTATATTGTGCTCCTGAAGCTCTAACCATTGTTTTTCATTTCCTGTTTTGAATAGAGAGACATAATTTAGAATCTTAAATCTCCTATGTCTATGCTCCATGTGTAACCTAGGGCAAATCATTGAACCTTTCTGACTCACTTTTCTCAATTCTAAAACCAGTGCAAACATCTCTATTCACAAAGGATTTAGTAAGGGACAAATGAGTCTACATGTGAAAACACTTTGCAAAAAGATGCAAAATATATGATATTTTGTTTTGAAGTATATAATTTGTCAAAAAGGATGAATAGTTAATATTAAAATGACAATAAAATAATCTTATTAAAACAAGAGGATAGTATTTTCAATGAATTAAGGTTTCCATTTATTTCTATGACTCTCTATTGTTCAGTAGTAATGATCTATACAGGCTGTCATTTCTTGACATTAAAAAGTCCTGAAGTCACCAAGCACTTTCTCCAAAAACTACACATGCAATCTCAGTCCTCTTCTTAGGATCCATCAGTTTAACTAATGCCTAAGCTAAACACTCAGGCTTCTTTACAATCATTGTGTAAGGCTATTATTGGCCCAATTTTCCAAAGTTTAGTTACAAATGACAACTAAATACGCTATAGACAATCGTTAGTGACACATTTAGCTGCTCCGGAATCACTTTAGGACATTCAGGAATAGGAGAGTCCAGACCAGCATACAGAAGCATGCTACCACAAAAATGAAAATTACAGAAGGAAATTGAATCCACCAAATTCTCAGCAAGAAATTAACATATGCTGCATTCGCAAAAAAAAAGAATAAAACAAATCACTACCCCAAATATCCATATTTTAAATTGAATCTTTATTAAATATTGAGATCAGTTGAGTTCCCATCAATATTACACATGTCCTACAATATTGTAATCATACATATTTCATTAACTATATATTCATAGCTTTCCAATAACATTTCCATTTTGGCTCCCCATCATTGGGGTTTATATTAGCATTTAGACACTCAGATTTTATGAAGAAGGGAAAGAAAACATAATAACCAAATGTGCTTTCATCCTCCCTGTCAGCAGGAACTTTAGCATGAGACATATAATTGAAAAGCAATGTCTGCCTGAAATACTGCATTAGACAAGAAAAAAGCACAGCAGCAGATTCAGAACAAAGAAAAGAAAGTACAGCATATTGTTTATCATAGGTAATTATAGGTTTTCAATCTTTTTCCATTCATTGGTTATCATTCCACCAAATTCCATGTCTTCTTTGCATAGAAAAAAGTGCTATGACATTTGCTTTGGCAAAACACTCATTATCTGATGGAATGTTGAAATCTAGAGCACAGACACAATAAGAGACACAGCCAGGCAACCATCAAGTTAAAAACCAATGGCTCACAGTGTTATGTTATTTACTTGCTTAATTTCTCACACTTGCCTTTCAAGCCATCTCTTCAATTTGAATGGTTATGGCATGCATTTAACCTTCGCCGTTATTTTTTTCTCAACCACTTTTCAAGTCATGCCTGTCTTAACTTGACCAAGTAGGGCAGGGCAGGGTCACCAGCAAATGTAAGTGCCAAAATAGATTTGCAAAAGTATAACCAGAGACAGGGTGGGATTTGTTTGCTTAAAGAACATGGCCAGGTTGCCACAATGTGGCCTTTGAGCTCCAGAGTATTGTGAGCAGAACAGTATCAAATGTAGGGACATCCTTGGCAAGGAATGACTTGGACAGATCCAAGTGAATGAATGTGAGAGTCAACATCCATGGGCAAAACTAGGGCCAAAGCTATTAAAAACCTTCACAACAAGTGTGGAAACAGACCAGTCCTCACAGGAAGTATTTCCTTCTTTTCAGGCTCCTCTTGAAGGCACAGGGCCTCTTCTTTATATGTACTTCAATTAGCATGCAGAGCACAAATATCCATGTACATTAAACTGTTCCTATGATGCAAAGCATGTAATAGTGCTTATAAATTATCTAAACGTTGTGTTAAAATGTAAGTCCACATTCCTTCATGTGCAATTCCAAAATACAAAAGGCTCTGCAATGGAAAGATTCTTATAACTCATTTGGTATCAAAATCTGACAAAAATACTTGTGCATCATTTATACTCTTTGCTTATCTTGCTTTGAGTGAGAATTTACAAATTTGATACTGAAAGAGTACTATGTTTGTCCATGAATAACTGACCCACATTCTTATCAAGATGTCATAAATCCATACATTGGATTACCCTAATAAAATCTGAAAAATTCTTAATTCCAAATCACAATTGGCCCCAACGACCAGGTAAAGGATGTAGGATGTAGTGTAGACTTGTATCAAAAACAATTGTTTTTGAGTGCTATAATCATACATTCATTTTTAAAAACTTTTCCCTGTTTTTAATAGTTTCTACACAGTATATATATATACAGTATATTTTTATAATTATAAAAATAATAAAATAATTACCTAATCATCACAGATAATTCAAATATCAGTCTATCCCTGTTCTTTTAACAGTTAATCCATTGCATACAGCTGAAGAAAATAAAATATAACTAAAAATTATATTCTAAACCAAGCTTTCTACCAATACTGAAAGTAGCAAACTTTGACTTTAATTATTTCAAAGAAAGTAGTATATTACCTCTGAATTTTTCTCTTTGTCATTTATTTCATTCAAAGAATAACTTGAAGCCACCCTGTTTGTTTAGAGGGAATCCATGTATCCAGTGGCAATCTTTTAAATTTTTCTAGCAAGACAAGAATGAATAGGTACTCCCAGGATCCTGAAGGCATAACCCATATCTGCTTGATTCTCTGTTGTAGCCTAGCTATCCAACTCAGCTTCTGTCAGGACAGTGTAAAGCAGTGGGAAAAACAAACAAGCTACTAACTGAATTTCTTTATAGAACATTTTAAAGGCAATCCTGCTGGCAATACTTTAGGATCAAAATAAAATTCATCAGGGACATACATATCTTGTTCACATATTCTCTGGGAGTTCATTACTAACTACTTGAAGAGTTTTTCTCAATGATTGATCCAGTGTTGCCCAAATGGCCTCGAAGTTTTTAAACAGAAAAGCAATGATGACCATTCAGCTAAGGGAACATCAACGGTTCTAATCTTTGTAAACCTGTTCCTGCAACCAACAAAGCCTTGTAGATTAGAAGCCTAGAACAGAATTATGTAGCTGGACCCAATCTACCTCAAGAGAGAGAGAGAGAGAGAGAGTGTGTGTGTGTGTGTGTGTGTGTGTAAAATGTGAATTTTAATCATGCTAACTAGCTTGAACCCAATGACTCTAGACTTAAAAAAACAGACAACCCCTGAAAGTAATCAGTCTCCTTCAAAGATTTAGAAATAAAACAGAATTATTTCTTCCATCCACTGTCTCTAGAATTTTAGTAGGTGTGTTGAAAATAAAGCAGGGTAGATCACTTAGATTCTTTACTGTCAAGCCTGGATTAAGGCATTCTGAAATAAAGGAGAAGAGACTTCTTCAAAGAAAGAAAAGCTTGTTTCTGCCTATTCTTCTCATACAATGGTGAAACAGGGATCAGTGTACCCTATGGGTGATAATGCTCAACAAAGAAGTCTATCACTGAGTCTTGAACACAGGTTATAACGTGAAAAATGCTCCACTCCTTTGCCTGGAGGTGTTTCTCTTGTTATTCGGGGTGTAGTTTTAAGTAACAAAGCTACCACTGTGAGGTAAGATAGTCTGGGTAAAGCTCTTCTGCCCATTCATTTATTTAGTCATTTAAAAATATTTACATAGAATATTGCATATTCCCAGGAAAGAGACTACATTGCTGAGGCTGTGTCTGAGAGACACAGAATTGAGTATAGAAAAAAGAATATAGAAAAGAATCACTTGTGATTTGATCTCAGAATCTAATAGGAAAGAACTAAATTTCCGCATTCTATCCCTGCCTCCACCCTCACCTGCAGGTACATAGCAGATGCCCAAATGTCCAATGGTAGTATTCCATATTATTAGCTAAATGTCAGGGTCTTCACTACCATTGGCCCTGTAAGCTGCACCAATAATTTCCCTCTCATGGTGCAGTCGCTCCCCATCCTCTCCTAAAACATTACTTCAAGAAGGTGAAACAATCTTCATTGTCAATTTGCCTGGAAAGGCTAGTGGATTATGGAGGGACTACATTTATCATTAGGTTAATCCATTAGGGTTGAAGAGGTCTTGGAACTTGTTAGGAACTACAAGGGAGTGAGAAAGGAAGGAAAGACTAGCCCACCAAGCGGAAAAATGAAAGACGGCAACAGGTGGGAATAAACACACAGAGAAAAATTCATGGGTTTAATAATTTTGTGAAGGATGGACTCGCTCAATAAACCAAAGACATGAAATTGGTTGGAACAGCAGGGACCCCAAGCAAGGTATGTACAGGAAAGAGTAAACTAATAGTACATGGAGAAAATGACTAACTAAGTTCATCTGCCCAAAACTCATATGGCTGTTCCTACTTTTCTTTATAGTAGCCTGCTGTGGTGTGAACAGTTAGTGCCTCAAAGGTTCTGGTCTTAAAGGCTGCCTTCTGGGTAGCACTATTGGGAGGTGGTAGAACTTTTGACAGATGGGGCCTTTTGGAAGTTCTGTGGTTACGTAGGGACTTAATGATGTGTCCACAAGGAGATTATGGGACCCTAATATCTCTCTCTCCCTCCCCTCCCCTCCTTCTCCCGCACTCCCCTTTCTTTCTCTCTCTCTCCTGGCTCACAGTATAAGCAGTTTCCTTGTCTATGCATTTCTGCCATGACATGCCATCCAAAACAGAGACATCAGGCTTCCCAATCTTGAACTGGAATCTTTAGAACACTGAGACACTTTATATGTTAAGTGCCACAAGAATTTTATTGTAGTACCATGAAGCTAAATGTCTGAGTTACTTGTCTTTAATTTCTGAGACAAAATATCTGACACTCAAAGTTAAGAGGTAGAAAGGTTTATTTAACTCCCAGTTTGTAGAGGTTTCAGTCTATAATCAGCTGGCTCCAAAGCAGGGTAGTATATGCCAGAGTGGCAACAGTTGATGGTGGCAGAAGTCAGTAAAATCAACAAGGGCCCATAACAGCATCTTTTTGTCCTCCTTATATTGTGTCTAGACTGCTGGGATTAGGGTGGTGCCAAGCCAATCAGTAGCCTGATTTAGCTATCACATACTTTTAATCCTAGCATCACACAATCTACAGTCAGCCACCTCTGAAAAAATCTTAAAACTGCATGAGGCTTTAGAGAGACATCCAGACACAAACCATAATGCCAAATAATCCATAAATGCCACTCAGGTCAGTAAACTTCCCTCACCAAGATCTCTTTTCTAGTCTGAAGACCATTTGGAACTATGATTATAAAACAACAGGGCATATTGGCTATGGTTCTTGACCTGTAATCAAATCAAGGCTACAAATAATATCCATAAATGGCTTCCTGAACAAAAAAAATATTCAATGTGATCATATATTTGTAGAATCACAGAAAGATTACTATATTTTTTATATCTTGGATCCAATTCTCTCTAGAGGTTAAGCATTATTTAGAGCATGATTTTGGTGGATGAAACACATATACTCTTCTCTCTCTCTCTCTCTCTCTCTCTCTCTCTCTCTCTCTCTCTCTCTCT